>JAVLUE010000395.1:0-60001 GCA_034190945.1 Octodonta nipae | reverse complement strand
GAGAATTTTATAAGAGTGTCTGTGAAATCTATAGATAAAGTTGCTTAATGCAATTATGTATTGCCATTATGTTACAAATTTTTCTGACAATCAAATATTCTTATAACATTAAAACTTACCTGCAAAAAATCACGTGGAGTAGCTCCCAAACTTGCAGAATTTTGTCATAACCAGAATCCTGACAAAATTCAAAGAATGTTTTTCCAAATAACTCCAATATTGCATTCGCTGGAATATCTGTAATAGTGAAATTATATGGATATGTTCCCTATTGACCTAAATAAAACTTACTTAATAGGTTTACTGCTGCGCCTATAAGGTTGTAGGTTAACTCATCCTCATATATTTGGCGTACCAAAAACTGACCTTCCATTTGAACGTCCGCATTTTTTCTAGAAGTACACAAAGGAATACTACATATCATACTAGTGACAATGTATTTGAAATTTTTGTACAATGTGAAGAAGCTTAGAAATAAATCTGTGTAATTTAAGTCTTTACGGAAGTGATATATACATATATATATATATATATATATATATATATATATATATATATATATATATACGGTTGGTAAGCTTTATAACGTAATCCAGTAAATTACTTTTTTCTGTGATATTAATTAAGTAAAAAATTATTGTCATACGTTTCCAGTTAAGGTACATGTACGACACTAAGGCAATTCAATAAACAAAATCAAACAACATTCTATTCTTGAACAAACAATAATATAAAAGTTTCATGCCATCTTAATATTATTGAATATATTAAAAATACAAAATACACGTCGAGAGTTCAAAACGTCAATAAAAATCAAGAATTTATATAAAGTCTTGTTTTGAATTGTTTCAAATACCTGAAATAATTTTGTCCTCTAGTGATGGAAAGTTTAATAGCGCTAGTTCAGCTATTATGGAATAGATGGTGCCAGTAACTATTATTAACGGAAAATTTTAGCCGTTTGATCCAATTATTTATATTCTTAATAACAATAAAGGCAGTCAATTAGCAATTAAAAATCTCAAGAAAATCGGTTGACAAACATAAGAAATTGGTACCGGTCTCTTGTGCATTTGCCTACTTATTTATAGATTTTTAACAAAATACAGATCTTTAACATGTCAATATGTTCTGTTAATGTAAAAGTTATTCACCCTGTATTAAGAGCCAGAATTTTTGTAGCACCGTGTAATGCAAAATAAATTATCCATAAGATAAAATATAAGGACAGAAAAATACAATACATTTTGCACTTTTACATACATAAATTTAATAATTATAAATATAAAAAATTCCAAATACATTTAACAATTTTAACAGTATATCAAATAATAAATTAATATTAAATATAATGCTTTTCAAACTTTAGTTTTTCCAAAATGCGAGATTCTTGAGATATTTCAGAAACAAAATGTAAGAAACCAGCTCATTAGTAACTATAAAGATGCAGTATAAATAATTACAATACGTAAGTACTTACATATTACTACACCTTAAGACTGCAATATATGTTAAGATTCAGTATAATTTCATTATTTTAAATTAAAATACACAAAGTTAGCGATAACTATTTCTGTACTATATCAAAAATAAAAGAATTCACTGCACCTGCTGTTAATTTATGTTAAATAATACCTTTAATTGTTAACAATTTCTGTAAATGTATTGAAATAGAAATATTGAAAATAAAACACTGATCATTTTCACATTGAACTGAAAAGGTACCTTAGCCTAACGGCTAACAATGTTATGAAATGTCAAATTGAAAGCAAATTAGTTACAACGACGATGGCCGTGACATTATCTTATAATCTATTTATCTTGAATCTCACTATTTGTATTCATATCATGGGCTTTATAATCTAAGTTAAATTGTATGAAACTATTAGCCTTAAAAATAGAAACAATATAAATTAAAGGTGTAATGTTAAAATAATAAAATATAATCGGAAACACATTGATCAGTTGCCACACAATACACAATCCTAAATTTTAGCTTACAACCCATAAATTTTAGTTGACAAACCACATTTAGAAAGAAATAAATGTTTCATATAATATAAATTATTGTGTGTGAGATCTCAATAGCATGACAATGTAGGATAACTTTCGGAATCGATCAGAATTTGTTAGTTTTTCATTTAATCTAGTTCGAATTTCTCATTTGAGTCAATCCATCTTAAGATTTTCTCTCCAAGGAATTTGGCGGCACGGTTTCGCATTGACAGCGTGGATGTTAATAATGAAATTTTTATTTTACATGAATGAACCAATATTATAAATAAATTTAAGCATTCTGCACTGAAGGTCGTCAGTAGGTACTAAACAACATAAAAATAAAGAACATAGGTTGGGGGACAGAGTACAAAATAGTACCGAACCTTTTTGTCTTTGCCTGTTTATATATAGATCATTACTGCCAAAGAACGCTTAGAAATGCTACTATTAATAACTTGTTAATATTTTAAATTTTATATCTATTTGTTTCATAACGACTTAACAATAGTTTTAATGTTAATCTTGCCAGTATGAAACAAGTTTGTGTATATTTTTTTCAATTTTTGGTATCCTACATCCAAAATCCATCGTAACCGCAGAACTTTGATAATGTTATGGTAAAGTATCTACCTAAGCTTCACTAACATTAGGCCATGTCCCTCGTAAAGGCGATATGCGCGGTGCGGGCGGTGCGATACCTCAAAGTGACAGACCCAAACTATCAATCAGGTAAAAAGAATTCATTTTCTCCTTACAGGAACAAATTCGTCCGCTTTCAGCAATAAGTTCTCGCTCAATTGGTTTGTTTGCGCCTTCAGTCGCAGTTTTTAATTGTCACATGGACGTATCGCACCGCCCGCACCGTGCATATCGCGTTTACGTGGTTTTGAATTCTGATAGATAAGCTACATTAAAGTGTTCAGTGACAAATATAGAAGAAAATAATATTACATTTTAATGTTTAACCAGGTAAAGTGTATCATTTTATTTTAACTTACTTGATTGTTTCCCAAGTTTCTTCACCAAATGTTTTTATCACCAACAACTCCAAAGCATAGTTTACAAATCCATACTGAAATTCAAAAATAAAATGTGAAAATAAGGTTTCAACTATTCAAAATTGAAAAATGGGTTATAAACTTCAATGGAATCATTATGAAACTGAGTTAAAAGTTGCCATGTCAGTATATATAACCATTATATCAACACTATATGAGAAATTTCTGTTTATATTTTACTGGCCGGATTATCGAAGGAAATCTTTTAAACAAGTGATTTATATAGTTTTCCTTATTATATCTATTCCGTTTATTTGTCGATGTTGGTTAAGACGATTTATTCTTTACTACATAAATAAAGACATTATCATATTCTAGAAATACAAAAGGGCTAAAAATAAGTCTAAGAGGAAATTATAATTTTAAATAGCACCTAAAAGTGAAGATCGCCCAATGGATAGATGCCATTGTATTTATTGCCTTTGTTAATTCTTTTCGAACTAAGTTCGGTTAAATGGTGAGTATTTCTAGTTAAATTAACTCAATTTTACATGCGTGACAATAATATATTTTTTTAATATTTCATAACCTATATACCTATCACTTTTATGTTTTTTTGGTCAATAACACCACAATCGAAATAAAACGACGTATATTGAAGGAAAACCAAACGTGTCAAAGTCTATTCTGACTTCGTTGTCAATGGCTTTATATTTATTGATGTAAATAATATTATTCTTGCTTAGTTCTTCTTCAAAACCTGATTTATAAAGCGTTAAAATTCTTTAACTTCTTAAATGTCACTCTTGAGCTCCATTAGAATAGCTTTAATATATTCTTGTTTATGGGATTTCTTTTCTTCATTCCAGATTTTTGAAATTTGAGAGGATATGGTTTTCAGTTCAGGATCAGAGGCGAGAGTTTGGTTAAGCTCACTTTTTGAGCAATGTTCACATTTATACGTTTTCTTCTCACTGAGAATGTATCTCACCTCTACTTTATTTATCCCGGCGCACTGGGGATGCAGCTATTAGGAGCACACGACACATTGCAGCTTATTTTCCGTTTTTGGCAATTTTCTCTTGCATTTATCAGACACTCTTTGGAACATGTTAACACATGTGTATTAAAGTAACTCTTGTTTCTAGCTATCATTACTCGTTCCTAAAAATAAACTGAAAGTGTTCGTGTTTCGGTAGGTATACAATTTATAAACAAAAGATCGCAGCAAACATTTGCAAACAAAAATATTGAGAATAGTTATATAATTTTCTGAACGTTGTGTGTGGTATATTCTTGATTATTTTCATGTTTTTTGAACGACGTATATTGAAGGAAAACCAAACTTTTCAAAATCTGTTCGGACTTCGTTTTCACTGGCTTTATATTTATTGATATTAATTGCAAAATGAAAATTTGATTTATGACATTTAAATTGATATTAGAAAATTTGTTGTTTTTAGATATACAGGTAGCACAAAAAATTCTATAGATCATATATTATAGTTAAACAGCTTCCAAATTAGAAGAATTTGAAAGAGTTGTCTTTAGAATTTATAAGTGACGTTCCTAGGTATGACTTTGTTATAAGATAGCGCATTCGCCAAAAATTCGATCAAAGAATTCTATTGTTTCAGTGATCCCATTAACGTCATAAGGGAAAACCTAGGAAAAACCTTATGAACTATCCGTATACTGGGTTGTTCAAAAGGAGGTTAGCATTAATAATTTCTTCCTTAATGGTCGGTAACAAGATACGATTAAATTCTACAGAAGTAGAAGCCATACAATCGTCTTCATTCAAATGAATTAAGGCAGACTCTTATAACAAAGTCGTACCTAGGAACGCCACTTATAAATTCTAAAGATAACTCTTTCTAATTATTCTAATTTGAAAGCCGTTTAACTACAATACATGATCTTTAGAATTTTTTGTGCTACCTGTATATCTAAAAAAACTTATTTTAGAATGTCAATTTAAATGTCATAAATCAAATTTTCATTTTGCAATTTACATTAATAAATATAAAGCCATTGAAAACGAAGTCCGAACAGATTTTGAAACGTTTGGTTTTCCTGCAATATACGTCGTTCAAAAAAACATAAAAGTCATCAAGAATATGCCACACACAACGTTTAGAAGACTATATACCTATTCTCAACATTTTTGTTTGCAAATGTTTGCTGCGATCTTTTCTTTATAAACTGTATACCTACCGAAACACGAACTCTTTCACTTTATTTTTAGGAACGAGTAATGATAGCTAGATACAAGAGTTACTTTTATATACATGTGTTAATATGTTCCAAAGAGTGTCTGATAAATGCAAGAGAAAATTGCCAAAAACGGAAAATAAGTTGCAATGTGTCGTTTGCTCCTAATGGCTGCATCCCCAATGCGTCGGGAAAAATGAAGTAGAGGTGAGATACCTTCTCAGTGAGAAGAAAACGTATAAATGTGAACATTGCTCAAAAAGTGAGGTTTACCAAACTCCCGCCTCTGATCCTGAACTGAAAACCATATCCTCTCAAATTTCAAAAAAAAAACTGGAAGAAAAGAAATTCCATAAATAAGAAAATATTAAAGCTATTCTAATGGAGCTCAAGAGTGACATTTAAGAAGTTAAATAATTTTAACGTTTATAAATCAGGTTTTTGAAGAAGAACTAAGCAAGAATAATATTTTGTGCACGACGGTTGAAGAAATAGCAAACGAGAACAAGTACCTCAAGAAGGAATTGCATTTTCGTAATTCCTCTATTATACAGAAAGGCTATTTTGAAAGATATTATTAATTCTTAGAAAACATAATCACACACAGACTGACGAACTGACTCGATAACTTTAAATTTAAAGGAACGGACAAGTTTATCTTTTATTTAATACATTTCAATATTAATAAATTGGAATAAATAGCGAATAATTAGATTGTGTTTTATGTGTATCAAAACTTTGAGGTAATAAAATATATCTATGGTAAGTCAGAGCTGATAAGTGTAAGCAAATAAAAAAAATTTACTTAAAAATAACATTTTTTGGATTCAAAAACTCTCTCAGGCAATTTTTGTATCTATTATGTCCTTTAGTTGTAGCAAGACTATACAACTGACTATACAAGGGCAAGACCAAGGTCCAAAGACTTTTCGCAAGACCGATGCCAAAACTGCTAATGTTTTGTTGTCCACTGATCACTAAATAATGTAGGCTAAGCTCTTACAGCGAGACGTCTTTGAAAATTGTATATGGAGAGCACGCAAAATAATTCAAGACCTGCTCAACAATTCAAAATTACTTAAGTGTTACAAGTGTATTCAATTTTCTATGGAAATCCAGCGTAAATACTAGGTAGTTCTATTGAAAAAACTTCGAAAAAGACCATTTCCTTGTCAAATCGGAAGTCGTAAAATCGGCCATTTGTTGGCCCACTTGAAATTCCACAACTTTTAGATGAATCTTTTTTTGGAATCGTCTCGAGATGTCAGCTGTTACATTCATATTATTAGTTAATGAGATAATATTTCGCCGAATCGGGAGTATCTTTAATTTCAGTGAACTTTAATACCTAGAATACTAAATTTAATGCAGACGTGGAAATTAGTATCAAATAGTTAGAATGGAAAAGGAATTTCGTTGTTTTAAAGAAAATTCAGTAACGGAAAAGTAAAGTGAAATAGGCATTAACATTAGTAACCATATTCTACTCCTCAAACGAACAGTAGCGACTTTGACATGTGGAAAATTTTAGTTATCTACAACTTTTGTCAAGTAACTGTTAATCGTAGAACCATAAATAAAAAAGTTACAAGCGAATTTCAATGTAAATTTGAGGAAAAAATTCTATTTGCCGATATAACTTTTTTCTAATAATTTTACAAAAAAATGTCAACAGACCATTTTTATAGATGGTATTTTAAGGAACAATTTTAATTATAAGCTTTTTAAATTAATTCATTAGTTAAGGTTTTACAATGCTGCAAAACGAATACTATTCTTCATAATTGTACAATAATATTAATGATTTGCCATAATTTTTAATCATCTTTTCATTTTTTATAATTCTCTTTTTAATTGTTGATAAAGCAATATTGACATTAATTAATTATTGACTTTTTTCCCCACCACATACAAAGTAGAGTCTGGAAGCGCCCTTTTTTATGTGGTATTAGGCATAATTCATGGTGATTTTCTAAATCACAACTATTTTTGATGGACAAGACTGCGGCTCACCACCTGGTTGGTTTTCTATATTAAATGCTTGAGAACCGGAGAATATAGGGAGGTGATTGTGGGCCATAATTCTTCAAAAAGTCATTTTGTTCAATTAATTTCGAGAGCACCATTTTGTTGATGCAAGTCTCCCCAGAACAATGGAGGCATACTGCTTTTCGACATTCACACATCGCTCCACATTTCTTTTGCATCTGCAGAATTTCAATTTTAGAAGCTCACGGGGTGCTGGAGGTTTTGAGCTCTGCACTGGCATCAATATTTTTTCACAGTTTTTCCAGCCCCATAATTCAGGAACGTTATAACTATTAAGCCGCGACTGGACCTGATGGTAGACCCGGAAGCAGTGAAAGCGAGCTATATCTTGTGTTCGAGGAAGTGGCGATAAATTAAATGTACCCTTTGTCACTGACTTGGCGAATTGTTTATATCCTAGGTTGTCATAATTGCCACCATCTAAAGAGATAATAAACCGGTCACCAGTGACAGTGAGCAAAAAAGGATCCACCCTCTTGTTCAGGAACAACGCCGTTACACTTGATTTCTCCAGGGTTATGGCAAATCATTAATATGAAGGTATAATTATAAATACAGAAGAATAATACTCGTTTCGCAGTACTGTACAACCTTAACTAATGCATAAATCTAAAAAGACTATAATAAAAATTATTCCTTAAAACACCATCTATAAAAATGGTCTGATGTAATTATTTTGTAAAATGATTAGAAAAAAGTTATATCGACAAATACAAATTTTATCTCAAATTTTCATTGATTTTCGATTATAACTCTATTATTTATGGTTCTACGACTAAAAGCTACTTGACAAAAGTTTTTACTAATTTTATTTGCAACAGAATTTTTTTTGTGAGACATAGTTTGTCAGATGAACCGTAAAAACCATTTGAACCGAACAAATTTGAATTTAACTTTACACTAACCCCCCCCCCCCTCCTGATATTTAAAAAATAAAGCTGGGTCCTCTGACAAATGCACGCTCAGACCAAAAAAAATTAACATTTCAATTGACTATAGGGGTTATATTTTCAGGAAGACAATTTAAAACATTTTCAGTTTTCAGTTTGAACTATCGAGTGGCTGCTTGAAATGATTTGACTTAGTAGTAAAAGTAGCAACAACACTCAATATAAATGACATGATTTTTGAAAAACAAAAATTGATAAATTGATTTACTATTAAGAATAATTATATCCATAATATATATTTCGACTAAATTCTTTCTAGGATGGACTCAAGGCCTGTCAGATGAATTAAATATTTTATAGAGTGACATATGGAATAGGATATTTTCGAATAATATTCAGCAGAGGGTTGCCGCAGGGAAAATTGATTAAAATTGACATGTTGTTTTAGTTCCAGTTAGTTTGAATTTGCAGTTATTTAAAGCCCCATTCCATCGTCGAGTCAACATCTAAACCTCTGAGACAAAATTTTAATTTTTATTCTCTGTTAACAAGATTCAGTTAGTCCTTAACGAGTAGTGCAAACGAGAATGCTGTAGTATGCAATTGTTGCAGTGATAATGAGAGATAAGGCCCGTTATAAAATTATCTTTCTGAGCATAAGCCAAGTGTACAATTGCTTTCGTAGGTGTAATCAAGCGTTAAGTCTTTAAGAAGAAGGAAGTTACAGTGAGTGAGCTCGCGTTGTTACTTTGAAATATTGAATATGGTTTTTCGACTGAAACTTCCACGACAGTTAAATAGTGTATTTTAAATAAGACGCTACCACGTCAATGTTTACACATGAATAGAAGAAATAAGAAATATTTTGATTCAGTTAGCCTTTTATTTTGTACCTTGGCTTCAAAGTTCAGGTGATTTCACAGATTGTGATTTGTTCCTATACAGTACGATTTTAAGTTCACCAAAATACTATAATCGTACTGAAAATAATATTAGAGAAAATGTACTTTCGATCGCAGCTTTTACCCACAGTTGCTGACAACTTGAGTGCCACCATAAACAAAAAAATATATCGAATCCTATTTGTCGTTTTTTTTTTAATAAAATTATCTGACAATCAATAGAGCGTAAAAGGAGAAACATACATGCCTGTTTCGGTTTTTAATTTTCTTTTTGGAAAAAATATTAGAAAATTTGGTGGAAAGCAGAATTATTTGTTACTGAGACTAACTGTTATAAAGCACAAGAAAAAGCTAAAAGGGGTCGCTACTAACACATTCAAAATTAGAAAGATACGATCAAGGATGAAATAGAACAGTTTATACGAATTTGTACCTGGCTGGGACCCATGAATCTTTCTTCGACATCCACATATTGTTTAAAAAATGTCATCTACAAAAGTGAGCTCTCTCAAGTGATGTGTCGAGAAGCCGATTTCAGTAACTTTTGAATTCCTGGCACTTTGTCAATAACGAAGTTGGCGATAGACTATATAAGATAACTCCACTTATATATAAACTCCAAGAAAGTTTTCAGATGCCCATTTTACTAACGGAATTTTTATGCATTGATGAAACACTGGTGCTATTCAAAGGCAGGTTAAAGTTTAAACAATATATTTCATATAAACGACACAAATTTGGCATCAAGTTTTTCAAATTGTGTTTACAAGGTGGATATTTGTATGACTTCAAGGTATACTGTGGTCAAGAGAACGAGACGATATTGAAAATCAAAACAGTCCTAACAAAAGTGGTGACAAACATGACGATAATTACTATACCTCAGTACAGATCACAGAACGTATTTATTGGAGACACTAAGAAGCAATAGACAAAAGAATAATCCTAAAAATGTAATCAATAAAAAACTGAAAAAGGGTGAAGTTTCTTCCGAAGAAAGCTACACTGGCATATTCACTGAAAAGTGGCGAGACAAACGCGATATCCTAATGCTAACCACTAGAATTGTTCCGGATATGGTAACGATACATAAACGATCTGGAGATATCTTGAAGCCTAAATTCATCATCGAATATAATAAGCACAAGAGCTATATCGAAATTTGATTTATATTTTACGTAACAACAATGTGCTTTATTTCATTTATATCAAATGAAGGCATACAATTCTGCTCTTAGGAGCACCAGAACCAGAAGAAGCAATGAAAAGTAAAAATTAATTTTGAACAGTGCTTGTTTCAAAAATTCAGTGTTCTACTTTTAGGTCTAATCAAGAGTGGTGTTCTGCTTCAGGAAAAGCGCCCCCTGGTACCAGTTTAGATCACCGTTTATTTGAGCCTAATAAACTGTGTTCGATCTGCTACTAAAAACATATACAAGGATTGGGACGAAAAACAGCGAAAAATAAAATAAAGAAAGCAAAGTATCACTGTGGTAAATGTGACAAACACAGCGTTTTTTATACACACTCATCAAAATTAAAATAATAAATGACTAATATTCAACAAAATGATTTTTTTAAATCTATCATGATTTGCCAACGAATGTCAAAACCAAAAAGAAAAAAAGGAAAAAAAAAGTTGACTTATACTACAGAATTTTATAAATATTTTTATTTCACCCTGGTGGGTAACATTGACCACCAACACGAAAACCAAATAATATAGAGAAATACTGCTAAAAGTATTCTAAATAAGTCCTAATACATATTGGATGACTCTGGTGTCCGGCTATTACCTACCACGGCCAAAACTCGGCTACAATGATTTTTTTACCAGCGACTGGTGGACAACTTACACCCACCACAGACGGCTTGTTGTGGATATGTTTTGCTCACCTCGGCTACAATGATTCTGTATACTGTGGTGATATTTCAATTCCAAAACAGTAAATCCGGTGTTGCCTAATTTCAGGAATTTACCAGCGACTGACATAAAACTTTTAAAAATACATATAACCGACTTCTACCTATAACTAAAAAGCTAAAAATTATTATGTAAACATTAAAAGGTGCTCATTCTGTACAAATTAATTACACAATCTAGATTTTTGAAGTCGTGACAAGCAAATCTAAAATCCTTCATTGCGTACTTATCACTAATTCACACTTGATTGTTGCGGCACCAACTTCAAATTATACTAGATTGGTAGGTTTATTTGTACAGTGCACCTTTTTGTTTACATTTTTTACTTCCTGGGTAGGTATTACAACATTGAATGTGTTATTTATTTGCTAAAGTTGATTTTGTTATAATTATTTTTAGTTTTGTTATAGGTAGAACGGTTATATTTTTTTTAAATGTTTTATTTTCAACTTTTTAGTTATTTTTTAACTCAGGTAGTTATTCTTTATTTTTTATTTTGAATGTATAACCTTAATAGACAGAACTAGGTAACATGGATTATCATTTAAATTGACAGGTAAATCTTTACGAACAAATGTCTAGTACGCGTTGACTTAATAAGCCCAAATATATTTATGCCTTATGGACTACGCCGTAACCTTTTATCAACTTTTTTTGACAACCCTGTAATAGATATTTCCATCCAACCTAGTACCAGCCAGCCTGTACATACGCCTGCCCACGGACAAGCATAAATTTGTTATGCCTTCTAATAGAGAGTAGAATCCATCCTATATCAAATCCGTCCTATATTTCAACCATAGTATATAACTCCTTGTGGGCTACCCCATAAATTATTTCCTTTTTAAATTTTATGTTATGTAGCAGGGAAAATTCTAACTCCACAATATCTCGTATTACTAGCTGTTTTTTACAATACGTCTCAATCACATATTTTTACAGAGAAAGTTTACAAATATTTGCCTGGTATACAAACAAAGAACTTGTATATAAGGAGCCAAAATCTATATACTTATTTGTGGGGATATTTCAATTCCAAAACAGTAAATCCGGTGTTGCCCAATTTCAGGAATAACCTTAACCAAAAAACTGGCACGATCACAACACTACAAAAAAAAAGTCAATATTACTGACAAAATATAGCAATGCGAGAATAACTCCGAAAAGTTTATTACGAAAAATGGAATTTTAAGTCCCAGGTAACCCTAAAAGTTAATGTCCCTGACAAAAAACGTCAAAAATTGGGTTAATATTCAAGGAATGACGTTTAATTTCAGATTTCAGATTTGGAGTTAAAAAGTCTCTAAAATAACAAAATATACACAAAATTTAATACACCTGTTTTTACAAGTATACAGAAGGTCTGTGAAGAAGACGTTCTATAAAGAGCAACCAGTAATTTATCCTTTTTCAAAATTTCACTGCTACACTTCTATAACACTACATAATTTAAATGCTTCTCTATTACAAACAATATTTGAGGAAGAAAATCGGAATGTGCAGGCTGATAACCAAAGCACCTCCTCGGCAATCATTTAGAAATCACTGTAGAAAAGAAAAACATTTATTTCTGATATATTACATGATACGAAAACGCTAGATATAATTAATCATCCTATCAAATCAAATACT
Organism: Octodonta nipae; assembly: GCA_034190945.1. Taxonomy (NCBI): domain Eukaryota; kingdom Metazoa; phylum Arthropoda; class Insecta; order Coleoptera; family Chrysomelidae; genus Octodonta; species Octodonta nipae. Next base: position 47,394 of record JAVLUE010000395.1, on the reverse strand, counting down.
ACAAATGAATAATTCAATAAATAATAGGGATCCGAATAAATATTTATTCCAAAAATGTAAATCATGTACACCCTTGTGTGCTTTTAGCATAATTCAATCAAAATAATATTTGGGGCGGATTGTTACCGCAATATTATTGCTTTATTTAAAAAAACATAAATAAATAATTTCAATACTACTTTCTTATTTTTAAAGAAGACTACGCTAAAATGAAGTAAATATGCAATAAAATTATTTGTGTATAAATGTAACTAAGTTTGGAAAAGAACGGAACTATCGTATATGAATAATATTTTAAGAGTTAATTAAAAAATTTAGTGATGTAATATAAAATGCTTTATTATCGATGAGCTATTGTAATTTAACACTATAACCTCAAAATTTGCTAAAAATTTAGTTTTTCTAATGTTGTAAATATTTGAATAACTACAAAATGAGTTGATAAAAGCTCAACTCTTCTATTTTTTGCTTAGATAATTTAAGCAAAAGATACTTTTTTGATTTTTATAAACGATTGTAATTTTTAATTTTATTTCTATATTTTAATTATATTAAAACACAAATTTGTGAAAATTACCACAGTGGTTAGTGTTTTAATATAATTAAAATATGAATTTTCACCAAGGAATGACCGAAACAATCATCATTATTTCTATATACTAAAACCAGAAATTCTATGTTCAGAAAAAAAAACAAAAAGCTCTGAAACCATATAATGGCATATTGCCTCATAGAAAAGGTCGGATTGTAAAATAGAATAGTTACTTTGATCTACTCTAGTGTCATGTGTTCAACAATGCGAGCATAAAGACATATTATATGGAATAGATAATTAAAGCTCGCCATAGAATTCCGTGGTATAATTAAATTTTTTCCTAAGGGACTTAACTATGGAATCACAGACCCTAATTGGTTTAAATGGAACTTTGAATTAATAAAAGAAACTCTTTTTTAAACTGTTCGAAATGGTGATACTGTTCTTGATGGTATATTCACAAAATTTTGTAGTTCTACCAATTGCATCCAGAATAAATATTGTACAAGATTGCAAAAACGAAAACCAAAACTTTTGGTTCTCGAAATTCCTTCACAGATTTTTCTTCTACACAAATCTCCATACAAGCAAATCTAACACAGAATGATCTCGGGATCCTGCCAGGCATTTGATAAATCCATGAGTACCAACCCATATTTTGGGATAAGAATTTTGCAAAAAAAAAACAGGTCAGTATCGAAGTTTTGATGGGGGTGCTCCATCTTGAAGGTGTATGTTGGTTAATTGATTTAAGGATACGTTCTACTTCAAGTACTTCTTCAAGTAATACATGTTCGGTCCCATAGTTCCATCACAGATGCGATATACTAACCAACATCATCATCACCATCCAACTCCTTTTGTCCACTACTTTCCAAAATTAAGACAATAATAAAAGGGATCCTGACAGCTTTTACAAAACTTTCCAAAATTCAGATCGTGCTAAGAAAGTATGTAGATAAATATCAGATTTTAATGTCACTGACAACAAAGTTTTAACAAGAGATTGGCATATTTAAATTTTTTGGAATGTATAGCCTGTTTTTCCTAAGTGTGGTGTTAGTTCCCAATCAAGTCATAAAAAGGAATGTATATTTACTGAAAAACTATACTTAAATACCAAGCCAATTTTTCACGAAATCAGGTGGTCATCAATTACATAATGATAACTCGTGAAGTGACTAAAACAAGGATACCGGGCGTACTTTAAATATACCTTTAAAACAATACCAAAACGTCTGGTTGTAGCGGAAGTTATGTACTAAATTGTGTAGACTCTGATAAAAAAAATCTACAGAATAAGAGGTAAACAAATAAGTAAAATTTCCGTTACTAGCGAAAATAATAGAGCAAAGCCGATATTTTCAATAGTTTTTTTACTTTCCTGGGGAAAAAATGGTAACCAAAAACACTAAAACAAGATTAACATAGGACTTCTGTAAGAGATTCAATTTAAATATTTCCAAAAATCTGTTATACAAAACGTAATAATCATTAAAATTTGTAAATTAAAGAATAGTTGTGCACCAGAACCTAATAAAATACCAATAGTTTTGATAAAAAAAGCATGCACGAACATACTACCCTATCGTTAATTCATACAATTAGCCTCTGCTTTCAATATGGAAAAGTTCCTCAAAAAACAAAGAAAGATAGGCTATCACGCCAATTTTTAAAGCAGAAGACAATGGCGAATTAGTGAATACTGTGTAAAAGAGTAGATGATGATTTTTTCACAGTCCTGAAAGTCATTCCTAGTAGAAAATATGGCTTTATACATGATTCCAACATAGCAAATGCTGTAATTGAAGCAAAATAGAGGGGAAGCTTTGGTCAGATCAGATAAATGTTTAGCAGTGTTTCTTCAACCTGCCAGGGCTTTTTTTCTATATCATCCTTCTCGAGAAACTAAACAACTGCAGAGTACGGGTATTCGTAACTAGTCATCATATAGAACACAAAGTGAGAAGACTGGAAATAAGTGAAGCACTGTGGCGAGGGTATAATTAAAAGGGTATCTCAGGGTACGGTATTGGGATCAATACTGGTCCTAATTAACATTTCTAATATGTATGTCACAGAAACCCTTTTTTCTGCTAGATCGTAAGAAGAGCTCAAAAAGAAATAGACGCTATTTTATAAGGCTAAATATTAAAAAAAGTTTATATTTAACACAGATTGTCAAGGGCTATGTGAATAACCAAAACTAGATAAAGTACGTTCTACCAAATATATAGGTGTAATAATGGACCAATACCTTCACTGGTTTGAGCATATTGGTTCCAGGTCAGTAAGCACTTGAAAGCCTTAATGAACACATTCTCTGAGTTAAGAGCGTTCTGTCACAAACAGTAATGTACAATACATTGGTAGAATCCATCCTAAGAAATTGCGTAGTGGCTTGGGATGACGCATTCGAACCGACTTTTAACATACTACAAATCACACAGAACGCACCCCTAAAAATAATATATAAGAACAGTATTCAGTATCCCATGCAAAGACTCCATGATCAAACCAATATATTAAAGCTAAGACTAATTTTACTTACTAAAACATCTTAAAAGTATTCTCAAAGCCAAAGCAATAACAGTACAAAAATAATCTAGTAAAGCATTATACAGCCAATATAAAGATGAATGTGTAATCCTTCAGAAAAATTCCAACTGAAAGATCCCTATTTTGATCCGAAATTATGTTATCTAAACCCTAAAGAAGTGAGATATACCAAATTCCAAAAATTGAAATTAAAACTTACTGTGATATTCTAAACTAACTGACTATTTATAAAACTATATTTGCTTATATTATGCCATTCTTTAAAATTTTTGAACATTGGCAATGGCAAGTAAGATTACCAAAACGAGAGACATATCTGTGATAAAGTGTTCTTCCCTTAGTGTCATTGTTGTATTTATTTCTTTATTAATTCTCCTTGTACTTAGTTTGCTTTCCTAGTAATACTGAATAAATTTAAATTTGAATTGCAAGACAAATCAAGTATTATGTGTACCACTGAAAACAAAAGCAACTAAACTAGTTATCAGATCGTGCAACAAACCCATTAATATGAAAATGTGACAACTATTTCTTTTAAATCTTAACTATTTTACAAAATTGAAGTGAAGCTAAACTCCTTCCGGTAAATATATTTTTTGGAAATTAAATTTAAACATTTAGTACGAGTTCGTATTAACACATAAAAAGTCACTTTTGTGTTTTTGAAATTTTAGCTATTTTAATGTAGCAGTTAGCGACTAAAGTTCTTTTTTGTACAAGGCATAAATTGTTATTGATAATTAGTTAAATGTCGAACATATTTACTTACCATGACGGCGTTTTCGAAAAAGAAGTTCGTATGGAGTGTTTACCAACAAAACAGAACGCGCTATCAGGAGTAGCCTGAACCAAAAAGCGCACTGAAAGGAGCCGGCTAGACCTACATTTTCAGTGTCAGATCGATCGTTTGCCGCGCTTGCGTTTGCCAATATGTTTCCTATCGCTATCATATTTTTTTTCTTCGGAAAAAAGAAAGATCGTAAGTGTTGTCACCTATGTGATGTATTAATATTTGGTACAGTGATCAATGGCGAGATTTTAGTAGAGCTTGCTGATTTTAGTAGAGCTTGCTGATTTTAACGTATCATTAAGTATTTATTTATATTAAACAACTTTGGAGAATACATAATAGTGATTTATCATGCTAGTGTTTAGAAAATTGTCTTGTTGTCCCAGGATCTTGATTATTACTACCAATGTAATTTTGTTTTACAAGAGTAACCAATTGTAATTTATAAAATTCGAAGAAATAACTTCACAAATTGATTTGAAGATCAGAATATATTTAAAGTTTCGTTGAAAAATAAGTATAACTCTGTAATGTTCTATTAACAATAGGAAGAACCAATTGATATTATTTGTTCTATGAACACATAGAAAGTGTTTATATAGAGAGCAGACAGCTAAAATTTAAAAATTGTATTAACATTAAATTAAATAAAATATAAATAAATAAATTATGTCAATTTAACACCACATAAAACTTAAAAAATATTTTAAATTCCTTGCGAATGGAACTTTTATTTGGAGAATACTGTAAATAATAGAACACACAAATTATATAAAAAACACCAATTTAAAAACTATTGCTGAATATACCTGAGTTTTCGATCGTCTTGAAATGATTATCTCGCAATGTTTTAATCTTTGAATGCTAGTGTTTAGATAATATTTGATACCTTGTCATACTCATTGCTTAATCCCCCTGTCCAATTAGCTTGGTCGTACCCGGCGATTGGTTATTGGTGATGCGCAGCGGATGGCTCGAGAAAGGTCTCAAACGTTTTAATTTGAACGCTGGGCTCGCTGTTAATTCTCTACAGACAACTCTCCCCTTTGAGTAGCTATGTGTTGCTCCTTTGGTTTAGTCGCTTAGTCTCCTCAATGTAGAGATTGCCAAATTCACAGGTTTACTGTATATACCAATTATCCGGCTTCGTTTTTGTGATAATGCTCCTAAAGGTGTTGTTGCTGTTGAAACCCATTTTGATTCCCTATTGATGTGCAATACGTTTTTCCGACAAGCCTTTAGTGTATGGTAGGTTTTCTCTTCCTGCCTATATGGTTTATTCAGTTGTTCAAATGCCTTGTAAATGATGGTTTCCGCATATCCATTCGTCAAAATGTCTTCTCTCAGTTTCATTTGTTCTCCTTCAATAAAAATGGTTTGAGCCTTGAGGAGCATGATCACAAAAACGAAGCCGGATAATCTTGCAGTACCACACTGTATATTCAGCATATCCTGTGAATGTGGAAATCTCTACATTGGGGAGACTAAGCGACTACTGGACAACAGGGTTAAGGAGCACTACATAGCTACTCAAAGAGGAGAGTTAACAAAGTCAGGATTAGCTAACCAATCATGGACCGAGCCCCATAACATCAACTCGAACCAGGCAAGGGTAGTTCAAAAGGAGCAGCACTGGTATAAGAGAAAATTTTCATCGAGACGGCATACATAATCTTTAATGAGAATATAATCAGGGAGGCCAGCGTCCAAATTAAAAACGTTTAGAGACCGCTTCTCGAGTAACTGTCGCCACGCATCACCGGCAAAGTATTAGTAAAATCTCTTAGATGCGTATTTGTATGGCAAATATTTTAATTTAAAAATGTGTATTCCATAATTTTCATTGCAATTGTCATTGCAAACTTTGTAATTTCTTTAATTTCGTTTTAATTCTTATTGTCAATTAGAATCTGATTTAGTTTGGACCATGGAATATTTGAATTATTTAGATTCTCTCGTAATTGTGATGTTAATTCCAAGTCCCAATGTAAAATTTACCACTGTCTAAGGTCAAACAATTGCACAGATAAGAAATTTTAAAATTTTGGCAAGCCATAATTACTGAGAGACTGAATGAATGAGAACCGAGTTGTAATTTGTTTGTGATTTTACATACTTGATGTAGTGCATGTCAAGGCCAAACATATTTTGTGTATTAGATGGTTGTGTCACAGAATAATCAAATCCAGAAGCGAAATTCTCCGTTCCCGTCAGATACAAATTTCTTTGCGTATGTGCGACAAAGCCATTAATTTAAGGGAAGGAACCACAGAATTATGAAGTATTATAATATTATTTCGAAGTCCAAAAACGTACCTTATCCTCAGAGTAAAAGCTACAAAAATAATCCTATTGGTCACAAAGAATCTGTCTTGCATATACACAATATTCAACTGTATATCAATTATCAAACATATTCTAACTATGAAGTGAAATTCATAGTGTTTAAAACAAACAATCCAAGAATCGCCTTATTATCACTAAATATTATAAAATTTAATTATTATTCACAATTACATTAGAACGACGTATACAAGTCAGGTCATTGTGTCAAAAAAATGTTTGAGAATTAAAATATATTTTAAAAAGATTGATAGTTGAACCTATTTCCACACCATTTAAAATGGAACTTTTGGTATATCACAGATATGTAAACACACCTTAATTTTCACACCACTTCTGATTATTTTTTCTAGTCAAATGCCTCTACAAATTACATTTTTCAAATAATTAATCTTTTAATACCAATTCGTCCTTATATTTAATTTAAAGTTACCGCCCGGATATCGTTACTTTCAAAGTAATGGCCAATTGTGTTCAAGGTCACGAAATCTTGACCCCAAAACATCAACGGTTCCGACAAGAGTTTCGCTTCTGGGTTTGATTATTCTGTGGTTCTGCTTTATACTATATTACGTATACAAGCTCCAATTTTATATTTTTTCCACATTAAATTATGGTATGCCATAGAATTAACGGAAATAACACACGCTTATGATATCTGCATACGTGAACAGAAAACTTTGTACTCATATTTACGAGCATAGAGGGTGTGAAACTTGGCGTAGGTAAAATTGGTATGGAGGACTGCAGATTTAAAATATGTAATTTTGTACGTTCATACTAGCATATTCAAACTTAATAGTAGATGATCAAACAATCGCACACAGAAGATATTTTAAAATAATGAATAATGAATTTCGAGCAGTGAGCTTTGTGCTATGAGACATCTTCTGCGGAGTTTAGGTCTAGGTAAAAAGCATTGTAAATATTGCATGTATGTCTTGCATATATTACGGATACAAACTGTTACTAACAATAAAATTTAAATTTCATATGGAATTAAGGCAAGCATCTTACGCTAATGACGTAATTTTGCACGCCCAGAGTTGTTTCAAAGAAAATTTTATGCAAAGATTATATACGATTGAACGAGGCAAAATACCTCCTAATGCTACTGTGGGTGCAATAAAATACCTTTGCGGTAGAGAATTAAATGCTAAAGAGAGTTTGAGAAAACAACGATTGCAGAGAAACCATGCTCCCACCGGTAGTCTCAAAGAAAACGGTCCTGACCGATGTACATTAAAGGATTATCGAAGGTTATCTCGGCTTTAAAAAATATCTGGATAAAATCTGCCAAAGAGCATTACTGGGAAAATTATTTCGAGAACGTCAGTGGCTCGTGCCCGAAATGTGACAACTGAGCAGCCAGTAAGGGCCACAAGATCCGGACCAAAGGCAGAATGCAACAATACAATGAGGGCGTCCCACTTGAGAGAACATTTGAGAGAATTGCCATTGATATCACCGGTCCATTTCCCCAGTCCTTCAGGGGGAACAAAGACATCGTGGTCCAACCAAGAGGCAACCAGATTGGCGACGGTGCGGTTGGAACTACTATTTAGCATTTTGAATATAACGTATTCCACAAGGTCTATAGGATGAAGAACTTGGAACAATATCTATCCAAAATCATCAACAATAATCGTCGTGACTGGGATGAGCCTTTTGGCATACCGCTCATTCGTACTCAACAGGACAAGACTGAATACAACCAGATTACTATTAGGACAGGATCTAAAATTGCCTTTTGATTTGGACTTCGGCTCACCATAGGAACCTTCCCTTGAAGTTAAGGATTATCCCGACTATCACCGACCAAGCATGCTGGCCAGACACCAACAGCAGATCTTGACAAACACCGATCGACTAAAGACACGTTCTAATCTCAAAACAAATTCAGTAGGCTTCCAAGGAGAGGTAGAGTAAGTATGGCGCCTAATCTCACACCAGCCTGTGAGAGTCGATACGAAGTGGTGAAGTGATCAATGACGTTGTCTTATTCGCGGGAATCCGAGAGCTAAGAAGAAGAAGGTGGTGGGATCGATTGGTTTCTTATAGTGGAGAGGGTGATACCGATCGGAACGAGCAGAATTAAAGGGAGGGGCAGTTTTATAACATTTAATTTTATGCTACCAAAATAGGAAACCTTCGAGATATTATTCATCTTTATTAAATACAAATCTTGCGAATAAATACACTATAAAAATAATTCAAGCAAGCCATACCGACAAAAAAGGGATTTGCGTACCAAAATCAGATAGAGAAACATCTAGATCCTCTATAAGGATATATAAATGCAATTGACAGATGGAAGAAGTAAGTTGAATAGATAGCAACGAAGCGATTTGTTCAGGTAAGGCTCATCGTAGTTGATGTGAATATTTGGAAGTCGAAAGTATTTCTGATTTATTTTAATGTGAATAAAGACCTTTGTATTCTGTATAAAAATTTGTTTTAAAAACCCAATGACTCCATAATAAAGGACAAACTTCAAGCTTTAATAAATTTTTGGTCAAATTTATACCACTGTATCAGCTTATCTTACATACAACTATTGTGATTATTATAAGACAACAGATAAACTTACCTACAGGGAATGTTACCGTATGCTAATTATTAATACCACAACAAAATTGACTCAGCTATGATGGTATTGTAGATTACGGAGAAAAAATATGCTTGTTGTAAGCTTTCTAAACTTCAGCTGCTTAAACGATTTATATAGATGAAGTTCATTGCTCTTCATGATGTTTGTATGTAACGCTCATTCACTTGGACATTTATCTATGGCATGCTAAAGAGGGTATTAAGAAGAAAACGGAGAGGTTAATGTGTCATTCGTATGCACAATTGTTAATAGATATTCAATTCAACCTACAAGATGATGGCTTTAAATTTTGATTTTCTTTTCGTGTTCGACATGTAGTTATGCCTTCAAATGTAATAATTGTAATACAAAATCTTTTTTCAGAGCAACAAAGAAATTTTGGTAAATTTAGCCGTTACACATTCGTGATGCGCCAGAAAGGACAAAAACTTTAACACTGTGAGCAGCTGCATCTTTTTGTTGTCTGGATAATTGTGAAATATTCACCAGTAATAGCAAGAGGCACGTAGTCAAACAAACGTAGTCAAAAATACTTCCCGGTGGGAGTTGATTCCAGACCTCGTTTCTGGCGACAGCAGACCGGGACCATCATCTTCACATTAGAGAAATGGTTTTCGGGTTGATTCTTCCGAGAGGCGAGGTGTACGCTATACCATTCTTCTTGAAACCATTCGACGATTCTACCACTCGACTTCGGACGTATGTCGTATGAAATCTGACATAAATGAAGTTTGATATATGGGTTAAACTTCATTTACCTCAACTTTTCATGCGACTTATGTCGAAATTCGTATGGTAGAACTGTCGAGTGGTTCGAGAATCGTGCTCCAGGCGCCTGCCGCAGACTGCCGTGCCATGGGTTTACAAAATGCTGTAACAGTGGCTAACACTTTGATGTGTACACTCGAGCTTCGAGGATAAACTCCTCGAACGACCGAGCCAAACACAGCGGTGCCAGGTTCTGAGGCCGTCGTTTGAGGTATCAGACAAGCTGCTTCTAACAAAGTTAAAGGTGGCACAAGAATCCGAGTCGCTTACGGCACGACGAGTCCTTGGGGCTCAAAGCTATCGTATATCTGGCCGTATTTTACAAAATTTTAACTGAAACTTATGTGAAATTTCAGAACGGCAGTTCTGAGACCATGCACTTTATATTTATGGATATATGGCAAAATTTACCAAATTTAGGGACAAGTCTAATATAAATTTTAAAAGCCCCAAACTGTTTGTTGACGGCATGTGGGAACACATTCTTGAAAACTTACAGGCGATACAAATATAAGAAGAAACCCATATTGGATATTCTTCACTCCAAACAGAAAATCACAGTCTCGCACTAAGAGCACTGCCAATTTTATTTCTAATCACCCAAAAACAGTTAAATACAACGCTTGCTATCTGGGTTGGTTATGTAATTAGATACAGGAAGGAATATTTTGTTGTCGATTTTGTTAAGATTAGACTAAAGTTAAGATGTTGGAAAATGTGAACGTTTCTGGTGTGACGGTGGGTCCCTGAATCAGGTCTATCATCTACCTGGATTGCTGAGAACTGCCTACCCACTATTCAAACTAAAGTTAATCAAAATTGCATATTTAAAATCTGGAAGAATACGATTCTATCGAACAATCTCACTTTAGAAGAGGTTGTTGCAAAAGCGAACATCTGTTGACAATGAGAATACAAATTACAAATCAGTGGAGTGAAATTTCGAGCTAAGGTTAGTATTTGTCGATATTCCAAACGATTCCAACAAAGCAAACATTAGGCAGTTATGATATCTCTAAAAAGGCAGAACAGACTACCGAGAAACATTGTTCCCCGAAAAGTTCTTTGAGAACGCCCTTTCTACATGAAAACAAATTATACAATGAGATATTATGAATGTTTTGAAGGATGTTTCCAAAAATTTACACAAGTATAAGAAGACAGAGAATCTAAGAAATGTAAGAATGATCAATAACCTAAAATTTACTGATGGTAGCGGTCTAATCGTAGAAACTTGTAAGAAATAGGCAATATGACCAGAACTGGACAAAGTACTATCTGAAGTGGATATAATAATGCATCTAATTTTTATGCAGGGGTTCTTAAATATCGTGCCCTATTCATGATATCACGAGGTAAGTTAAATTAGAGAAAAGTTTATCTTTTTGGAATTCTTTTCATAATTCTGGGAGTATTTCATTACATTCTTGTCGAACTCGTAGAATCAATCCAATACACCCTATCTTTAATAAACCTCATAGAGAGTAATCTATTGGGATAATATCTGGTGATTGCGCTGGTCAGGTTAATGAGGTTTTAAACACATTTAAAAACTTCACGCAAGGAAGCACTTAAAATTTCGAAGAACAGTCAATTTGAAATCATCAAAAAGCGTTTTCAACGAAGTAGATAAGAAATTAAAACAAAATAACAAGCAAATTTCCTTGAAAAAAGAACAGAACCACAAGTTATCATTCTATCTTCCCGAACCACATATTGAACCTTTCTTGGAGAGCGGTCTCATGGTGGAATTAATCATTGGTTTAAGTCTGAGCACAAATTGCTATTGCATGCGTTGGGGGTCTTAAATGCTGCACTTTTCTACATCGATAGTATCTAAAGTCATTGCTATGTTTCTGTTTTTATTTTCCTTAAGGAAATTTCTTCGATGTTTACAACAAAGAGAAACTGGAGTGTTACAAATCTCTGCATATTACTGCATAATAATAAATTTACATCATCGTCCTGACGTTATTTTCTTTGTAATATCTAGATTTTTTAAAGGTCTTTAATCGGTTAAATATTTTTATTTATAAAGAGTGTACCCCAAAACAAAGGGCCGGTGACAGGATTTGTTTAAATTTTAAATGATTTGTAGCAAAATTACGAATAAATGTTCCAGGTCTGTATTTAAAAAAATAAATTTGGTAGCGGTAGCCAGAACACCAAATGTCAGAAATAAAATTTGAAGAAACTATTTTGTGAAGCATGAAAAAATAGCATAACTTTTAAACTTGAAATGTCCTTCTAAGCTCAGTGGTTACTTAATTTGCAACAAAATTAATTTAGACATTTTTCACAAATCATCCTAACCAGTATCTCAGAAATTAATAAAAATTTTTCAACACGGCAAAAAGATCTGAATGAGTGTCAAAAAACGGAAAGTTTTTTCTAATTTCACAATGTTTATACTTATCGCCTAAGGCAATAGCAATAGTGCCACAAGATATTTAATACACCATTTATATACAGATTATTCCATGTCAAACGAGCCACCTTGAATATCTTGGTTATTTTCAAAACTATTACAATAAGAAAAAGCAGGTCGATTTTGTTTCGAGGGGGAAATTTTTTGAGGTGAATTAGCGCTTGCGCGCGTTCAACATAAACAGGCCAATTCAATGACTTTGAGATTTGAGATAGGGAAAATAGGTGTTGTCGTATATCATTTGAAAGCACTTTTTACGAACTATACCGTCGTAATAATTCGTTGACGTAGTTTACAAATTTTGGATTTAACATATCTCCACAAAAAAATCCAAAGGGTTTAGATCAGGTTATCGGGCAGGCCATTCTATAGAACCTTTTCTTCCAATCCAGAGACCAGGGTGTTCCAAATCGACATATTGACGAACTGGTGCGGCGTAGTGAGGAGGAGCTCCATCTTGTTAGAAATGCAATTGCTCTTCATGTAGTAAAGGATCATTTTCTAATTTTTCTATTATCAATAAATTAATTTCATTTTCTAACATATTGTGATACATTTCACCATTTAAATTACCAGGAATAAACAGGGGTCCAATTAGATGATTTCCCAAAATCAATGCCCAAACGTTTAGTTTTACCGGATGTTGACTATGAGCTTCTCGAAATAAATGAGGATTTTTATCGCTCCAAAATCCACAGTTATGTCGGTTAACCTCTCCATGAAGTGAAATAGTGCACTCATCCTAAAAACAAACATTGTACAAGAAATTTGGGTTTTCGATCATACGCTGGGTCATAATTTCGCAAAACAACATTTGAGACATTTTTCAATACCCATTTTTTAGAGCAGACCGGCGGAATAATTTTGCAATCCAAAATTTGATCCATTTAAATAGTTCTACAAAATTCAGTAATGTTTTTACAAAATTGTACAAAGATATTACTCGTTTGTATTTGTTTTTTATCAGATATATTTGCGTTTGATAGTTTCATAGCTAACAAAATAGTACATTCTTACATGAAGACTAATTCTGTTGTTTCAAAAGCATCGGATGCATTGTGAAGTGAATAAATTTGAAAATCTGTTTCAGCTCTGAGATTAAATGAAAACTACTGTTACTGAACTCTGCATTAACAGATGAGGCAGCAAGTGGGCCTACCAATATTTTTCTTAGAACGTCTGAATATCAAGATTGCGATATCAGTTTTGGCATACAAATTAAACCCAATAATTGCTTTAATTGCTTTTAATAGTTAATCCTTACAAATTGATGAAATCTTTTGAGAATAGATAAGATTTGTGCGGACCGTAACTTGAAATCACTCCAATTTCCATTTCAGGGTATATGAATATCAACCAAGTGAATTTAATAATTGAAATGCATTTGTTCCCTTGAGGCAACTGTATTTCTTTCAATCTTTTATAAAGCTTTGCTGGTAAAATCGTAAAAGGATTTTATTACTTTCAAAGTTTCTATTTTATGAAGATAATAAATCTTAACTTAAACTGAGTTTGCTAAAATTACACAACTGTCCTTTTCAAGACACACGTTGTGACTGGTGTGTATTGTCAACGGGTAGGAGTTTTATTTCATTTCTCATAAATGAAACCAGTACGGGTTTAGCTCACAAGCACAGTGTCCTGGCTATTTAAAAATCTTAATAGACCGCCAGCTGGTCATTTTGGTATGTAATTTTATCGCTTCTGTTTCAAAGGGGGTTTAAAAGTATATTTCCATTTTCTGAAAAAAAATGTGTTTTGGCATAAGAGCTGCAAATGGCCAAGTAAGACTGGGGATTGGAATCTGTCACGATTCCATAATATTTTCAGTTCGTTAATCTTACTTGGCCGTTAGCAAACCTTATTTTGTGGACTACTCTCTATTTCTACTTTCATTCTTCCACTTGGCAAAAGCGTGAAAATCGTGAAAATACTATTACATTTCCTTACAAGATCATGTTAGTCTCTCAACCTTTTGGCCTCATGCGACACTTATGCCTATCGTTTTTTGATGTTAGGTTTTATCACAGAATTCTTTTAGACAACAAGGCAGAACCAAAAATGTAGGTCCAACACATCATTTTTCAGAAAATGGAATACGAGTTTTTCCTATGTTAGCCACGCGGTTCTCTGGTAAATTTCCCCTCATTGCATAAAAAATTAATACACTTTTAATCCCCTTAGAGGCAGTAGCGAGAAAATGGTGGACCAAAATATGGCACCAGCTAACGATCAATAAGTATGGATCAATTTCTAATCGACTTCCAAAAAGGAGGAGGTTATCAATTCCTCGAGTAACATACGTCTTCTCCTATTTTGAACCGTTTTGAATGGACAAGGTCTTCATCGAAGTGACGTAACGGACATTTCCTCATAAATATTTTAATTCCAACGTAATAGTGTGGGAATTGTAGGCATTGGAAGTTTTGATTGGGAATTTAAGAATTTTCTATGTACATCTCAACCATATAGGCATAGTAAAGCATATTTTCGTTTTGTTTGTATATCAGGCAAATACCTATTTAAATGATTTTTTTTTTCCATTTTGCCAAGACGGTGCTTTTGGTGTCACATTCTCCCGGCCTAATAGAGAAGTCAGCGACAACAAATGTCAAACTCTAAACTGCTATTTGGTGCAATTATACACAGGGTGTTTAGTTATAGCAAACAAAATCACAAAGTAAAGTGACAGAAGGAGTTGCATATATATGACGATTGAAATATAGGACGGAGTAGAATGATTGTTACAAAAGGCAGTTAAAAACATGGATCACATAGGCAGGCGTACAGACAGGATGGTTGGAATATAGGAGTGGAAGTTTGGTGGTATAAAAAGTTGGAAAAAATGTGTAATTAAAATTATATAGGGTGATTATTAAACTGTTATATGATGCGGACACAAAACAAATCATATACAGGATGGTTGAAATATATGCAGGAGTTGAATTATATTTATACATTGTGCTTAAAAAATATTTTTTTCATAGCCGATGGTTGAAATATGGGACGGATTTGACTCCGTAAATATGTTTAAAATTGACGGAATTTTAGTTATATTCTACTCACCGTATAGAGTGGGAAATGTGACAGTCAAGGATACTCCTAATTAATTTTTCCACATACCTCAGATTTCACTCTCACTTGATCATCCACGTTAATTAATTTAAGATCTCTATTCTATGGGTCTCAGAAAGGCTAATTAAAAAAGAAATATTTTGAAATTCCTAAACAAAGGATTAGTAACTAGAAAATATATTAAATCTGTACGCCGCCGTCTGGCGGACAAAAATAAATTTTATATATGCCTTAAATGTTACAAAAAGATCCGGTTCTACTTTTTTGGCAAAATGGCTAGTATTAGACTAGCAAGTCGTGACATTTATTTGACTCGAATAAATTAATATTACTTTTTATTCAGTATCCACGTCCAAAATTAAAAAAGTTCTATATTGCTCAATAAAGAATTGAAAGCCCTTTTAACCGCGGTATCAAACGCTACGCCTATTCATTTAAATTTTTTTAACGGTAGTTATTATACACCTAGGTCGTTAATGAGGCAGGTGAATAATTTTATTAAAGTAGCTTTATAATTGTGATGAGATCATCTGATAATTCCTGGAATTGGCATTCATCCAATATTTCGAGGAATCCGAAATGTTAGTCTGTCGACATGAGGCAGGCGGCTGGCGCTAACACAAATTCCTCGAATTTCCTCGAATCTTTCAGAACACATGAAGGAAATTTTCCGAAAGCTCCTTGACCTTCTGGAAAATTCGGAGAAGAAATATATAAATAGGGACAGCTGACGATAGGATTCTATGGCGTAGAGTAAAGATAAATTGTAAATAGTTCCGTGAATCTAAATTAAAGTAGTGGAAGTAAATTATAGTGAGTTTGACTGTGTTTTTAAATAAATCCAAGATCTGAACTGAACCAGAGTGTGAAAATAAAAACATTACAATACTTTTGCGAATTGAACTCTTTTAGGATTTTTCATTTATATCCATTATTAGATAGAAAACCAATTAATCCATTACTTGCTACACGTTTTTTTTTAAATATTACACGTAAATCTGTTTCAACAGTACCCACAAACTTATCAACGTAGCGCATTGAGTTACAACGGAAAGTGACATGTCAAGCTTTCATTACATTAGTACAAATAACAGCAGTAACAGGATCGTCACAATAAAGAGTTGTTATTGTCGCCTTTATTAGACAATTTAGGTCAAATAGCTGTCATACCACCCTGACAATTAGTAGCTGTTCATATTGTGACGGGAATTCCTCCGATAATTCGTGGAATCGGCATTTATCCGATATTTCGGGGCATCTGAAAGGGTCGGCTGGCGCATCGAGGTCGGCGGCTTGCTTTGATGTATTTCTGGAAGAATCTAATCTAGTGGCTCTTTGACGTTCTAGAGAATTCCCAGATGAAATATATAAATACGGAGAGCTGGCGAAGCATTCATTCTTTATTCGACTGCCGTATAGTTACGTAGAGATAAAGTGTAAATAGTTCTGTGAATATGAATTGTGTTAAATTAGTGGAAATAAACTAGAGCGAGTTGGAATGTGTTCTTAATCCAAGAACTGAACTGAACCCGAGTGTGAAAATAAAAACATTACAATATCGTGGTTGGTAATTTTGTCAGATTTTTAATTTATTACATAAACCTTATTTAACATCTGATGGCAATAAAGAAGTTGAAAAATTTTATTGTGAAATAGTACTTTTTCAAACCGGAACCAAATGTCTAATGTTTTATGAAATAACATTTTTTGCACCTTTATAGAAATACTGTTTCTCTTTGCATAGAAAGTACTGAATTCGATTAAGTTTTAGCATATTAATAACTTTCAACAAACCCGACAACATCATACTTTAGTTATACAGGACATGAAGCAGTTCTTAGCAAATTTATTTTCTTAGTTACTGCTTTTATTATTACTGTTGTAGTACATTACAAGCATTTAGCACTGTATTTAAGCTCCTCTAAACGGGTGATGTATAGAATTTCTATGTGAATAATTTTAATTTAATATCAATGAAATGAAAAATAGAAAAGCAAGGGCAAATATACAATTGAGCTTAACATGAATGAATTCCATTTCTGGCCGTTATTGGTGTATGCGATAAGAATTAAACACATGTTGTTAAATATGTAATCGGTAACAAACAATTTGTACGATAATTGCTTCTAACAATAACGCATTAATGAACATTGTCGTTCATAAGTTCGAATCAATTCCAAGAAAATTTCTGCCTATGGACCTTCCTGAACATTGAGTCAGCTTTTAAATAGAAGTTCAATTATATGAGTACTATTATAACATTCAAATTCGAATTCAGATAATTGCATTTGTGTCTTATGCAATTTGTCGTTATAAGTTATGGGTAATTTGTCGTTATACGTTATGGATTAAAATTATAAAATTGCATAACTCACTCGTCACTCATTATTAGGTTAAATTAGGTCTCTTTGTGTCATTCTTATAATTGTCACTATTACGTTTCAAATATTAATCGTAATGTGTAATTATATTTCTTAATTTAAATATAACTGAAAAGGGGGTACATAATATTATGATGTGTAAGTTAATTTTAAATCAAAATATAAAATTTATGAATTATGGTAATTCAAAACTTCTTCCCCTAATTAATATTCTAGCATCATGTAATAATTGCACTTTTGACGTTGATAGATACTTAGACACAAAATAATAAATTCGAACAATACAAATGTTTCTTAAAATTATTTACCCCTACCTATTTAGTAGATTTTTGAAGCTAGGGTCAGGTCGATCTAAACTTGCTTTGTGTTCATATTTACTACTTTATCAAACTTAACTATTGCTTGGCAATGGCATTACACATATATAGGTCTAGTTGTAGTACCTGTATTTAATTTATTTGTTCACCAGTATAAAATGGAAGGGTTAAAGTTACTCACAATGAAATTTTATTACAGAAATGATTTTCTAGATTTTTACTTTAGGAAATAGTTACCCTATGTATGTGCTTATGTCCTCAAAAGTACTATGCAAAAAATTGTTGTTAATGGTACCAGTATTAGTAATAAAATAACTTTTAATAGAAGAATAAATATTTGCAACAAGATCAGGTGAAACATATTAGGTTAATATATGTTAAAATAAATTAATTACTCAACATATGGAACTGAATGACAGAATTGTTATATTGTATGCGCAGTTGTTGATTTATTTTTCTTTTTTATATCATTAATTATAGGTGGTTCCCGATTGAATAATACACTAGTCATTTGTTTAATATTATTTACGCATATAAATTTGGATTCTTACTTTGCAAATTATTAGTAATACACCCCCTAAGACTAACAAAATATTTAATAATGTAACCCTTTCAGACGGTTGACGTGTTTATACGTCAGTTATTGGATGTGCGCACTCCCCGTCTGACGTATTAACCTATTAAACTAATTGCATTCATTGAGCTTACTGCCTTTTAAATGCGACACCTTCAAAAACTTTTATTTCATCACACTTCGCATCGAGTTCAGTTCTCCCTTACCTGAAAAGGTGAGAGATATGGGACTGCTCGACAAAGAGAGCAGCGACCATCGAGTCGGCGACAACCTGTGGGCCAGAAACCCTTGGGTTTTTTCAGCAATTAGTCCGTTCGGGACTATTCAAGAACTCGTAGGTGGGATGGAAACGACCCCGGTCACGGTGGCCCCTACTGTGATCGAAAATGGAAAAAGCTAAGACCCACCTATAAAGGAGGTAGAGATCGATGACGGCTTCCAGGAGGTTACCCGGAAACGGAAGATCTCCAGTGCCCCATCAAGCAGGGCGTCCACAACGCCCGAAACGGAGGAGCGCGTCCCTCCGGCCAAGCGACCGACGGAAGCACACAACAAAAAGAAGACAACGCCATACGTTCCGCCCAGGAAGGTGGACGAAACGAAAATCCCACCGATAGTGCTTACCCAGCCTGAGCACTGGAAGCAGGTGAGAGAGACGATTGTTGCCTCAAAAACTGGCTTCACGGTCAGCTGCAGGGGCAATCAGATAAGAAGAAATTGTTTGTACACGGAGGGATATCGCGAGACAGTCTTTCTTACAGGCAAAGAAGTGGAACTTCCACACGTATAACTTCCCGCCGAAGAACATACGCTTGGTGATTAGAGGTTTAAACACCTTAGTCACCACCGAAGAAATAGAACACGACCTGAAGACTAAAGGATTCAACCCATATGGGGTGTACGCTATGTACTCCCATCAAAAGAAGAACTGCCTCTCTTTCTGGAAAAAATACCAGAAACAGAGAACAGCATCATGGAACTGAAGACAATACTCCTGCGTAACCATAGAAAAGCAGCCCTACAAGACTACACTGCTGCAGTGCTTCAAGTGCCAGACAAGTCACCTGCCATCAAGATGCGTCAAATGCTCTGGACCATACAGGGCATCAAACTGCCCAGTCAAAGAGACGGAACCAGATAAGTGCGCAAACTGCTAGGAAGCCCATGTAGCTACAGGGGATGCAAGAGGCACCGAGGCCAACATAACCTGCGGGAAATCCACCCGCGGTCACAGGAGCTGTGAAACCGGGAACGTCCTACGCTTCCCAGGTCAGCGGAGCGGCTCCTTTGCCGCCAGCAGCAGCAAGAAACGACCCAGAAACCAACGACAACCAAGGCCAAAACAACACCCAACCAGAAGTTGGATGTCAACGCCGCCAGACTCGATATTGCAGATCTGGGTAAAGTCATCCAACAAACTTTACAAAGGGTCAACGAGGTCAACGTCCAATTAGTTCATCTCGATGGCTAATAGAGCTTCCCTGAAGGTAGCTTTTGGGAATATACGAGGAGCGAACACAAACTGCGTGAATTTATCACTCGAAGGAACATAGAACATGTCGTGGCACTCCAGGAAACAAAGCTATCAGATGGAAAGCGTTTCAACATCGATGGATAGATACACCACTTATAGGAACGACAGGAATGCCAGAGGAGGGGGAACAACCCTTCTCGTGAATACAACAATACCACACCACAGAATGCTGACCCCGGACAACCTCGCATCGAGTAACATTCAAAGTATCTATATTCTTTCAGTATACAAAGTATCTATATTTCAGACGAGCATAGAGACGAAGAAGAGCAACGCTTCCAGAAGGTGAATTGAGACCTATTTCGAAGGAACCTGGACCGCACACTGAGACCAATGCCTGTGATCGAAAGTAGGGAAGAGGTCGAAGGGGCGATCCAACTCCTAGAGGAAGGGATGAATGCAGCTCTGGAAGCCAGCACTCGTAGCATCCGAAAACACTGAGATAAGAAGTACGCCAACCTTCCAGATGACATCAGAGAGCTAATCCTAAAGAAAAACAGAACGAGAAGACGAGCACAACGAACGAGGCAACCGGACGACAAGCGTAGTTCCAATGCATTGAATCAGGCAGTGACTGAAGCTCTAAGAACGTATTACAATGACAGAAGGAATGGTTACCTGGGGCAACTGGACCCGCAGAAACCAGGCTTCTGGAATCTGCAAAAATCCTGAGAACGGACAGACATCCAGTACGTCCACTTCAAGGCGAACAGGGTATAGTCTACTCCGATCTTGAAAAAGTAGAAGCATTCGCTGACAGCCTTGAGAGAGAGTGTAGACTGAACCAACACGACGATGACGACGACGACCACGAACTCCGAGTCGAAAGGCAAGCCAGACGGATCAGGAACCAAGATGACACCCAACCAATAAGGACCAAGCCCCGGAAGAGGTAAGGGACCAGATCAGACTACTCAAGCAACAAAAAGCTCCTGGACATGACCGTATATCCAACAGGATAGTCAAACGGTTCACCAGGAAGGCTATCGTTACCTTGACAAACATCATCAATGCAATGCTAAGACTTATATACTACCCGAAGAGATGGAACTATGCCGACATTATCTTGCTGCCAAAGACCAATAAGGACGGTACTTTTCCACAAAACTATCCCCCTATTAGTGTACTACCAGCCATGAGTAAAGTTGCAGAAAGGATCTTCGCAAATCAACTCCAAGAGACTGTAGATGAATTGAGCGTAATTCCAGACCAACAATTTGGATTCAGACATCGACACGCCATAGAACACCAAGTTCTACGGCTAGTAGAATACGCTGCAGACAGACTCAACCAGAATCGAAGAACTGATTCATCTTCCTGGATGTAGCAAAAGCCATCGACCGAGTATGGCATCAAGACGTATAGGCCAAGAGCACTCCAGATACCGGACAACCTATTTTCAATCTACACTGCAGACATCCCAAGACCAGCCGACGCTATAATTCCCAGTTCGCAGATGACACCGCCTTAGGATGCCAATCTTTCAGATTCGAGCCAGCCTTCAGGCGGCTGCAGCAAGCCACTGACGATTTAGCGGAGTGATGCCTTCAGTGGAAGATAGCCATCTATGAGGACAAAACCCAAGCTCTGTTCGTCAACTGGAGAGGCCACACGATCGTTCCGACAAGAAACCTGATCGTCAACGGTAGACAAATCCCATGGAAGAACGAAGTCAAATACCTTGAAGTCATCAACGACAAGGGGTTTACTTTCACGAGGCATGTCCAAGAGACTCGTAACAAAGTCCGGGTTGCCCGTGCTAAACTTTACCCCTTAATAGGAAGAGGAAGCAAGCAGGGACTCTTAAACAAGCTGACTCTCATCAAGACAGTCATCTTGCCAATGCTGACGTATGCTTCAATAGTACGGGGACACACCAGCAAGAGCAACAGACAGGAAATGCAGGAAAACCTATGACTACGCCTCGTAGTTAACGCACCCTGGTTCGTTCGTATAACGTTGATTTTCAACGATTTACGACACCAGCCAGTGCTTGCAGAAATGAAGTTGAGGGCCAGAGAGGCTTACGCCAAACTGGAACAGCACCCAAACCTTCACCTACGACAACTAATCAACTATGAGCCCAAATTTATTGACGGATACAAATGGCCTAAGAACCAGCTCTGCCTTAGCGAATGAGAAGAGAACGAAGCAGCCCAGAGATAGAAGACAGGTAAGTAAAAAATGAAGTATATTATATTATATTTTTCATGAGTCAACAAGGGGGGCTCGGTGGGGAAACCAACCTAACAAGCAAAGAGATGATACAAAAACACACACCCACAAAAACAAACGATGACAACGTGCACGCCCACAGAAGGGTACAATTAGCTACATATCATAGCAAAGAATGAGCCAAGAAACACAAATAAGACAGTTGCTGTAGTACCAATAAGGTAAAGCAACGGAACCAAACCAAAGCCAAGCTATCCCAACAAGATGACAGCGATTATGCAGAAGGAAAACTGCGTTAGCGTGAGGACCTGAGTAAAGACTCAGGGTGAGGATTGCCAGGGGGCTGGAAGTGTTCATCAGTACATTTTCTCAAGACCAAATCTAGTTCCTGGGCTCGCACATGGGTGTGTGTGTGTGAACTTTTATTTTACCACAGACAAGCACCGCATTATTAGGTCAACTTTGGGCTCACCACATAGCCGGTCGATAAACTATTTTGGCACTGTCGAAAATTTCCGACAACCGGCCACTTCAATTATTATAAGAACATAACAAATAATAAGATGCAATATAAGCAAGAACAAGAAGATGAAAGAGTACCTACATGGTTTATTCGAAGATTTGGATCGTTCCTGAATTTTTTGTAAGCGTTAGTTTTACTTCGGTCCTTCTCAAAGGTCAACACGTGGTCAAAAGCATATAAAAGCTTTTAATTATTGTGGCTGAGACGATCATGATCTAAGACAAATTTTAAACTCTCTGGATGAGACAATTTTAAACCTTAGTAAGGTAAAGCCATTTCAAGACTGCGGACATGGGTCCTCACCTGATATAGAAAGTAAAAGTGTTAGTTCTGAATTATGAGGAACCAGAAGATTTGAGAACAATGGACTTGGTCCAAAGGAAATAGGGAAAGGAGAGTGCACTAGGAGTAGCAGACCTTGCTCTTAAATGAAAGCAGGAGCAAAGAAAAGAAAGGGGGCCAACTACATCTTTAGTGAATGTAACCTTGTACTATATGGAGTGCCCTGTTTTAAATTTTTTCAGTAACTTGCTGACTTTAGAAGTACTCTTTCTGATTTCTGCTTTTATTTTCTATTTGAGGATTAGTTTTGACTTTATTTGTTGTGTATTTAGTATCTGAATCTTTAGTTTTTATTATGCAATAAGCTGGTCATTAGGCTGGAACGACTACCACCCTGTAACGAGTGTCGGTTCGTTTCTTCCAGAATATAATTATTATGTCTTCAGATTATAATTTCTGAATAAAATAAATAGTTCTTTTTCATACCTATTCTTTATAAATTGCACAGTGGATGGAGGATCTTCGCTAAGCTAATTATGGTATATTCGTAGCCATAATAAAATGAAGTATTTATAAAGGAAGTTCCTTACGTTTATGCCTTTCATAGTTTCCAAGTGTTTGTTCTTAGACGTAACACGTTTCAGGTGGTAGCACATAAATTGGAACGTTCTCTGTTACAATTGAAGATGAAATTGTTAAATTGTTTCTGTAAGTTTATAAAAATAACAAGAAAAATATTGAAATTGATATTTGTTGATCAGCAGTACTGTACACTTAGATCACGACAAAATTCGCATTACCGAATTCTTTGTTTTTAGTACTGGTTGACTTATGGACAGTTTGCTTAGTATCAGTTATGATAACACATATCGAAAGTAAGCTACCCAACTGCCACGTTTTCACTAATTATCTATGTAAAAACTACATAGGGGGTATATTTCGGATCATAGACAAATTCTCAAACAGGTTTGATGATTAAAGCGAGTTGTTTTACGTTGTTTACTTTCAGCATAAGTAAGGCTTTAGTGAAAATGTTAATGCTAAGGAAATCGACACTTTAGAAATATTAAACACATTATTTTAAATGTGATTCAGATATTTGGGAAATTTTATTAACTTTCCCTTTGATTCAAAGGGATATAGGCGATCTTTCTTTATTGTACGCAAAGCCTTAATTCAAACAGCTTCTGAAGTTCTCTAAGGCAGGACGTTATTCAATCAACTAACTATCTATCTATCATCATGAAGATTAAAAAATCTCTAAAAACCGAGAAAAATTCTCAATATTAGAAAATACGTCAGCATATTTTTCTTATTAGCTCAAGTTTAAAAATCCCCTACAGAAATTGGCGCAGTTGTAGGGTTATTAATTGTACGTTCGCTGCAAACTGTTCAACAACCACAATAAATGTACCGTTAAAATTGCTTGGCCGTTCAATAAATTTCTTTATTCGGTTAAAACGCTCCAACTCGTTATCTGCCCTTTAATAGCAGCTTCATTCGTATTATGTTGGTTAAAATAGGTTAACGAGTGCAAGGCGTCTTTCAATTCTAAATTTTATTACAGGAGAATCTGATTGTGTATCAGTTATTTTGAGTAATTGTAATGAGACCGTTTCGTAAATGCAGATTTTAATTAGAAATAATTAAATAAAACTATATGAATTCGAATTAACAGCTGTTTAATTTAAAAGATTACCATATGTCAAACAAAAGTGTAGAATAATTGCAACTGCTGTCATCAACGAAATTGTATATGACATAATGTTCTGGCGATATATTACATTTCGGTGTATATAGTGTTGCTATCACACTTTAGCTGAACATAGGATCTCTATATTAAGGTCATGGGAACCTGAAATAAAATGTATCAATTAGCTTTAGAATCTCTAAATAATTAGTGGTAACTTCAAAGGTTTCTAATAGGATTCTTCTGCTGAGAGGAAAACTTCCTTAAGTTCAGGCCACTTTGATATTTCTTGTGTTGGTTGTAATATAGTATCAACCACCCACTACCCAGTTGGTTATTTAATACTTCATCATTTTAGGTACTTTAAAAGAAATAAAGTCTCTATATGTATTCTGCACATCTTCAACACAGTACCATTCGAACGATATGTTTAATTACCCTCCTTTTAAAATGAAACCCACGAAGGAGTAGTGCTTTTTCATGTTCACAGGGCGTAAATATTTTAGTGAATTTAAGTTGAGGTTAGGAGAAGATAAAAAAAAATTAATTCAAATCTTGATTTCAAATTTTCATACATTTCTAAATCATTTCTCTCTATCACAGTATCATTTTCATAGCTTGTTCCGTATAAAAAACATTTTTTGATCTTTCTAATTGACAGACAATTCTTGTCACTTCACATACTCACAAAGTATCCCTATATTAACATTATTACCTGTAATTTTTTAAGTGATGTACCATCTTTTTATGTTATAACCTCGATTATTGTAACTCTCTTATAATAATGTACATTGTATAATTTAGTTATTTTTAGTGACTGACGAAGGATAAAAGTATATCCGAAAGCTTTCATAATAAAAAGAGTTTCCTAAAACCTGTATTTTTACCAGGCTGCCTTCCCATTAACTGAAGTTTTATATATATATATATATATATAAACAAACCTTGCTCGTATTATAGTATTAGATAATAAAATTCTGGTTTTTAACAGGCTTTTATTAGGTTGACGTGTATGTATGTATCTATGTAACGGAAACTGTCAACGTAATTTTCACCAACTACTGATTAACTTGAAAATTGGCACACATGTCAAGGTCCGATGTCACTGTTTTTGCCTAAATGCCAAATTCGTGTATTAACGCTTCGTTTGCCATCTAGTTGGCAGTAGTAGAACTTGCGGGTAATGAAATGGAAATGTTATGCAAACATGAAGTAAACTTGAATTTAGTGAGAAACGAAAAATATTTATTCAAAATCAAAGTTTTCAGTTATAAATCCTATAGACATCATTGTGAGACTAAAAAGTAGAAAATAATTTTTAATTATGAACAGTTTATATTATAGCAGTAGAAAGTCGAAAATTTATGTTATTAACAGAATAATTCGATTCCGAGTAAAAAGCGTGGAGTGCTTGAAATATTAAATTTTAGAATTATTCTATTGGCAACTATTTATGACAGGTGAGTTATGCGAATATAGTGAAATGCACCTCACGCTTTTTACTTTGAATCGAATTATTCTGTTAATATAATTTTAATATATTTTTATTTTGAGGTAATTACTCATGATTGATTGTTCGACTTTCTACTGCTGTAATATAAACTGTTCATTACTAAAAATTATTTTGTACTTTTTAGTTAAAGCGTGTTTTTTAGTTTTTTTTTAAACTACAATTATTCATTTGTAATTTAGTAAGTGACGCCATGTAATCTATATCTTATAAAATTTACAAGGGCTTTGAATGCAACAAATATAGTTGGTGCTCTTTTTAAAAAAACTTATAAGACTTTTTGACTGATTTTCAATTGAACTATTATTTCCTATAATATTTGCATTCATATGCCCTGTTTGAAATATCCTCTTTGCTGGGAAATCTACAGCCCCAGATAGAAATCAAGACAATGCTGGTAAATATATATCACTCGTTTTTAGTATGTTGTCTCCTAATATAATTTTTGTTTAATTTTGGAATCTAATGACCGCCCGTCTGATGGAGACTACGTTATGTTAAGAGTATGTTTGTATTAGTGATGCATGTATTTTTTTTAATGGAATTGTCAACAAATAAAATTTGCGGGACTGTGCTGATGTAAGTTTTATCGAACCTCTCAAAAAGTTAATAAAATGGAAGGAATACTAAACAAAACTTTGTAATCGATGGATTTTTTGGTGAGGTGACGCAATGACACTGCAAATTACTCACTCATACCCCTGTAACTACTCATCAAATTTCAGCAAACAAAATAAATTATAGAATAATAATGCCTTTAAAATAAGATGTCACAAGAATACCGTTTTATTTGCAAAAAGTTGTTAGTCTTTATTTGGCACTGAATAATGCACATGTCAATTTTATGCCAAAACTTGATAACATTTTATCTGGTTTTTGCCCAAGATCAAATTTTGTTACTTAGTATTGGAGGGCGGCAATCAAATTATAAGTAAACGTATTCAAATGTTCAGTTAAATAAAGTATTACGACTTCCATTTTTATTACGTCACAATCAATATTATTTAAGGGCTTGGATTTTTAAATAAAAGTTAGTTTCTCAGCATATCTAGGTAGTTAAATCTAATGAATGATTAGAACTAACAAAGGGGTAAAATTAGGAATAGGCTAATAAAACTATGTATATTAATGACAATGAAATTTATTCCCTAATGAATCCATAACTTGCTTAGAAACTCTACTTAATCTAACATCTAACCTAAGAAAAATCACAAACGTAAGTCAAAATTTACAATTTATTCTGAATATTCAATGCAAGTTTTCTGTTTAAATATAAAACAATGGTGTTTTAATTTGTTGTGATTTACGGGAGCTGAACTGTAATTGTACAAATAAGGTATTTATTAATATATATGTACACTGATGGAAATATATTTCAACCATAATAATTTTTACGCCTAAATTTTGATATTATATCGCTAAATATATATAGTTTATGTAAATCTAATTTATCACTTAGGTATATTTATTCCACAAAAACTGTTTCGTTAGCTTGAGATAAGATGACTTAGTTGTTTTCTCAAGGTTATATAAGACATTCTTACTACTACAAAAATGAGCAAGTCCTGCATATGTATGCATTCCTTATTATGTATCTTCAGTAATTAATCGAAAACAACTCACAGATTTGTTTAGTTTAAACGCTAGTCTATTAAGGGGGTTTCCGAAGCAGCTATATATGTTTTAATTATATAAGTGGAACCCTATTTCAAGAAATTGAAAAAAGTGGTATTTTCGTATAAAATTTGTTCAGGCGCATCCGGGGAATATTAAAAGATTAATGCTATAATTATTCTAGGATGAATTTTCTGGAAATAAGTAGAAATTGTATGAAAATAAATATTACCAACGGGCTTTAAACATTCATTATAAAATTAATGTTACGGTGCCAAAAATTAAGAATTCTTATAGAAATTAATCATCATCAAACAAAACCTATTCTTGCCAATAAACGATAAAAAAGAGTCAAATAAATAGATGATTACAATGCAGAGATTCCTGAAAATACGATTGATGTCAAAAAAAACGCTTACAAGTTCAGAAGAATAACGAAAAATATCGATGTGTTAAGGATCTATAAACGCGATTGCCTGTTTAGTTTAGTGAATGGCAACGCAGTGATCATCAGTATTATTTACCGTTGTTCTTTTAAATATTAAACATTTAGGGATTTATTTTATTCGAATAAAGACGTTTTTTAACAAAAACAACTACTTAATAGTTGCAAAAAAATATAAATTCTTGCGCTTTAATTTACTTAATTTCGTGTTTTTTTTATCTCGATTTTGTCAAACTCTCATTCATTTAAATTATTGACTCTAGTTACCACCTTACACTGAAAAATATTTGGACTATTATTATCATTAACTTGAGCTCTCCCAGTATCTGTAATAGACCGAAATAAATTTGGACGGGTGAGATTTATAAATTAGTTCAGTAATTAATCCTAGTCCATTACGTATCATGTTGAACACCCAACGTAAATGTACTGATAAAATTGCTTGGCCTTTGAATAAATCTCTACGCTTCAGGCAAAATATTCAAATTCGTTTTCTGTCCTTTAATAATTGACTCGTGGGATACGGTAAGCTAAAAAGTAGATGAATATATGGCAGGCATATATTCAGTAAGGGCTTGACCCGGATTTCTGTCGAATAATACGGGACCATTAATTGATTTATTCTCAGGAACGGCGAAACTTATTAAGCCAAACGGTCTGAGAATTACGGATATTATAAATTCATGAAACTGAGGATCCCTTCTGTGACATATATCATGTAAAACAGCACGAAATTTGATATTGGGCTAATGGACTTCTCTCTATACAGAACACCTCTATTAAGCTCATGGAATATTTGCACAATAAGGAAATTGCCTAGATTATAATTTTTTTCCCGTATTTACAATTTATTTACCTACTTTGTGTTTGGTATTCCAACGATACATTTCGTTTTAATTCAGCAAGATTCATGACCATATTGTAAAAAAAAGTATATTATATTTTAGACCATACATCTGAACTCGTACTTGATTTAACAGTTATTGACTGAGTTGAAAAACGGCTGTTTGTTATTTCAAGTTTATGCAGGGTGTTGCAAAACAAATGCGAAAAACTTTAAGGGGCGACTCCTTGTTAAAAATAAAAGATAGTTTGTTGTATAAACATTAGGTCATAAGTCAATCATTTTATTTTTTATCTTAAAAACGAAAAGCAGTAGAAAAATGAGAATTTTTATGAGTCTTATCACTATGAAAGGACATTATATGCACATTTTTTCACTTTCAATTTAAAGAAAATCTTACGCAAAGATTTGGAAAAAATTTTGGATAGCCCGATTTATTTAGAAACTATTTTATTTTTTACATAAAACTTACCAATTTGAAATTATATCATAAAATATAAAGCATTATTTTTTAAAAAAATAATCTAGCAGGCCGTTGTCCAACACAGTTTAGCCCAGGTCATTTACGAAAATACATAACAAAATTAATAGTAGAATGGAAACCGACATCAAGTGTTTTAATGTTAAAACCTGACTAATTGAAATAAAAATCAATTGTTTTAATCGATGCGTTTCTTTTTTTTAACAAGAAAACCACGAAAAATCGGTAACAATTTAGTTTTTACCTTTTACAGAAAATCTACCCATGAAACCGTGTTTACTATATTATAGAGAAATCAAAAACCTTTAAAATGAGCTACTATACACTCGTTAATTGTTTTTTTAGATAATGGTTTATATATTTTGTTATTTTATAGCTGAAACATTCTTACTGACTGAATACCCCAGTTATGTTCAAAAAATAAATGTTGTAGCCTCGGTATTTTGTTAAACATTTCAGTCAATCCTATGGAAGATAACTTTTTTTTGAAAGGTCATGACTCTAACGTTATGAATATAGCACCGCTAAAAAGTAGAAGAGTTGATCTAGAGTGCTATAATCTCACTTTTCCAAAATTGAAAGTATATACATATGGTAAAGCATTTTCTGGGAAATAACACCCGAAATTTCTGAATATTTCCAAACGTTTCGCAGTCTAGGTCAAACTCTGTTGTCAATGGCAATGAAACTATGAAAAAAGGCACAATTCTAAAATGTAAAATTAAAAAATTTGAGAATATCTATTATTTGACTTATGATGTCATAAGGTGAAATCATTCGGAAAAAATCATTTTCAATTCGAAATCTCTGGGCAACAGAGCTTGAACCCTCCTTATATGATAAGGATATAACTGTTGTTTAATTGATACCCTCCCTACCCTTAATGCATCAGTATTTAATTCCACTACAATTTTCCTGGTACTTCTCCTAGGCTTCAATAATATTTAGGAAAGCAACTTGTAATTAGAGTGTTCGTACTTGGAGGTGCCGTCCACTATTAAAACTTCCGAAAGTTCCAGAATCATCTAGCGTTTAATGAATAATGAACGTGGCCTATTTCAAACTATTTCACTTATTTAAAAAGAAGTGAATGCAGATAATGTGTTTTCATTTTGCATTTGGTTTGAAACACCCTGTATATTTTTTGTATGTTTGTTCACTAACTCGAATCCGGGTTAACCGAATTAGCTAAGTTAAACCTTTTTGTATAATTATGCAGTTTTATCTTGTTCATGTTTAGTGATTTTATGGAGAAGCCTTAACCGAATTCGAGGATGTTACTATATGACTTGAAACTTACCATTTAACAGTAATCATAACCATGTATTATTAGAGATTCTTTAGAGGTTAACCAACAAATTTTTAGTGATTTAGGTTTTCTACTTATACAAGTCATAATTTACAGTAAGGTTAGTTAAATTTGAATTTTTGTCTTATTACGCTGGTCACTGAGACGATGACTTTGACACTGATCATGGAGAGTAAAGTCAGTGAGTTTCAATATAAGCTACAAATAGGTAGACATGCAAAAAACATAAGTAAAGGCTAGTATATATCCATCGTGATTTGTAGAGCTTCCGCCTTGTACTTTCAGCCCAACTTGGACTTGAATAAGTCTTCTGTTTCTTGTTTCATGCTGTCTTTCAATAAAAATAACGGTCTTTGTTATCTTCATCTTTGGTTTTGGTTTCCACTGCCAAATTCTCAAAGTCTATTATTACTTTGACGTTCGTCTCAAAAATGTCATACTAATTTAGATGTCCACCTTGGATAGTGTCACTTATACTTACACCTATTTATTCTCCTGTATATCAATTTTCTATTTCGTCTACAGTTCCCTATTCTTAAATAGTTTCTGAATGATTGAGGACGTAAAAAGCTATTTTTATTGTTCATTTGGGTTTTCACTTCACACAATGGTTTCTGAAAAAACAAAAACCCTCTTCAAAAGAAAATTAACTAAAAAGCATGAAATAATTTATGCTACAACAATTAAATACTTTTTCTGAAGTCGGTGTCAATTTGAACAGCAAAGTTGTGAAGTACAATTCATCAATGTACTTCCCAAACTGACTTCATAAAAAGTTTGTTGTAGCATAAATTATTTCAAGCTTTTTAGTTAATTTTCTTTTGAAGTCGGTTTTTGTTTTTTTTTTAATTCTTTTATTTAACAATTTTTAGTGATGCAGTGGCTTAATTGGGTGCAGTTTTCAAACATAAATAAACTTTTTCGATATTGCCTAACATAAGGTATTTTACTTTCATTTATTAGCTTGACCAACCTCGTTTACTGTTGAATAGAATAACTTGTTTTGCAGATATTTATATGTTTTGAGAAATTTTTTTATATTTTTCTAACTTAGGTGGAAACACCACCTTGGATAATTGTAACTCTACTTCACGCTATAGTGCAACTATCATGTATATGTTACTGTTTAATTACACCCAATATAACATTTTTTAATTACCTAAATAGTTATACACCACCCTATATATTATATAAAAATTATTCCTGATAACTAGCTGTCGCCCAGTGGTCGAAATTCAATAAGTATCGAAATTCAAGTTCTTTTTTCAGATATAATTAACAGGACTTTATTTGTGTTCAAATTCGTAAGTCTTAATTTAATATGACAAATATCTGTGCACACCCTGTATAACTGTAATTCTACAAACTCTAGTGCATGAACCGTGTAGATTCAACCGTTAACGGGCTTCCCTATATGTTTTTTTCAAAACAACCCTGTACAGTTATAATTGCACTCTACTCTATATTGATATGATATGTACATGCTTATGTGCCACCCAAGAAACATTTGATTTCTAACATATCTGGAATCACCCTGTATAATTATAATCTACAACGCCTTATTTCGCAATCAATATATGTGCATATGTAACTGCTTAAGGCAACTTCATTGTATGCCTCAAATTCACATGAGAACACATAATTTTTTACCCATCTAAAGATCGCCTAACCAGCATTTTTACTTTAAAATCCTATATAAATGTAAAAATGTAATGCTAGAAAAATATCAAGTAGTGATCAAATTCTTATAAGATCCCACACAACAATTTGTATCGAAAGAATTTTTTCATCCTCAAGTAGGTTACAAAATCATCCTGTGTTGAACGAAACCAATCCCAATCTCGTTCTTTCTCGGTAATACGATTTATTCCGATTTGTAGACGACAAAACCGAGAAGTGGA
This sequence comes from Octodonta nipae, assembly GCA_034190945.1. NCBI lineage: Eukaryota > Metazoa > Arthropoda > Insecta > Coleoptera > Chrysomelidae > Octodonta > Octodonta nipae. Next base: position 14,705 of record JAVLUE010000395.1, on the reverse strand, counting down.
ATTTCGACAAAATCGTAGTGGCCTTAGCGAGAATTACGTATAAATAAAAGTTAATATAAATCATAAATAAAAATTAAATCTATTATATTATTAGATAAACAATTAAAATTATATGTGCAGCATATCATATCCCGGTAAGAGAACAGTAAACAATTTTTAATTGACTACTAATTTTTAGATGAGATATTAAATCTTATATCAAATAAAATTTGGTCACTTCAATAGTTGCTGTTGTTATCGTTTTGAAAAAAAGTAACGTCATAAATGAATAGAAAAAATAGGCTTTTAGAGCATACATCTGTGTAAGTAAAAGTCGATTAATTTAGTAATATTTATGCATTGCTACATGATTGTAAACAATTGCGTTTTTACTGTCGACTGCTGTCAAATTTCGAACATTAAGCTTGTTGATAGTGGGCGCCACTCACTCGGATTATAATAATAATTTATCATAGAATTACTTATTAATTTTAAAAGATATAAATAAAGATTCTTTAAATATTGTTACTAAATTTACCCAAAGCCGACCCTGTGTCATTTCAGCACGACAACAAACGCTTCAAGATAAAAAAATACGATTCTCGAAAAGGCTCGGCAGCGAAAGGAACGATGTTGATTTCTACTGGAGAATTCTACGCTGGTGATATAAAAGAAGAACGCCACGATCGCCAGGCAGTGATACCGCGACGACTAGCTTATATGAAAATGTATTGTGAATCAGCTGTTTTAAAATGTAAATAAAAGTTCTAGAAAAGTGAAAGTAAATATTAGTTGTTATAATTTTTAAATTGAACCCACGAAGTATATTGCAATTTGGTGTTAGAAGTGAAGGATTAAGTGCAGTTAACATCCTAATTTGATTTATGGAAACTCGTAGTATGGACGAAACTACCAAAAAAATAGTCAAGCAGGTTACAGAGGGACTGGACGAAAAAATTGCACAGATTCTAGAAAAACGTGACAAGAAGGAAAAACAACATCAAGAAGAAATTCAAAAAAGGTTAGTGAAATCTTTTGATGATAAACTTAAAGTTGAATTAGGAAATCTTGTCACTAATATCGATGAAAAACGTAAAATAGAATTAGAAAATCTTGTTTCCACGATGAAAAGTGAACAACAAAATCTTGTTTCCACGATGAAAAGTGAACAACAAAATCTTGTTTCCACGATGAAAAGTGAGCAACATAATTTAATTGAGGGATTATTCTCGAAATTGAATGAACAGAGACAAATTGATTTTAAATTATTAGAAGAAAAACAAGGCAAAACGGAAGAAAAAAGACAATTGCAATTTGAACAATTAATGCAAATAGTATCGCAAGTTAATGAAACAGTTAATGAAAGAATGCAAATAGTTGAATCAGATATAAAAGAAATAAACGACGACATAAAGATCCTAAAAAAGAATGTGGAGACTCTTGAAATCAAAGTAGATGACATCGATTCCGTCCAGAACCAGGTGAAATTTGAAATAAGTGCTATCCAAAACCAGGTAAAAGCTGAAATCAGTTCAATTAAAGACGTAGTACACAGTGAAGTACAAGATAAAGTGGAAACAGCAATTAAAAAATTGCAACAAGATTTGCAGAGAGGAAAATACCAGAACACCGTGAGTACCAAAGGTTCCTTTAGTAAACCACCCACATTCGACGGCAGTTCATCTTGGCCTATGTATAAACGGCAATTTGAGGCCGTGGCTACAGCTAATGGATGGGATAATCATGAAAAATCTACGTCTCTGGTAATTTCGTTAAGAGATCCGGCCCTAGAACTCCTCCAAAGAATTCCAGCCGAAGAACAAGGCAATTTCGGCAAGATCATCGCCATCCTAGACAAACGCTACGACAATCAATCCGTGAGCCAGGTATACCAAGTCCAACTGAGTGGAAAAACCCAAAAATCCGGTGAAAGCCTCCAAGAATTCGAAGCAGAGATTAGACGGTTAGTTCACTTGTCCTATCCAGACCTGCCAGAGGAAACGAAAGACCAGTTGGCCACGCAGAGTTTCATAAACGGCATCAGAGATGTGGAAGTTCAAAGAAATTTAAGACTGAGGGGCGTCAAGAAGAGTAATGAAGCTCTACTTCGGGCTTTGGAAGTAGAGGCCGTCATGAACATGTCCAAGCCGAGGGTCCGAGCAGTTTCCTTCAACCAGGAAGAGTCAGAGTCACAAATTCAAGCGCTGCTGGCTGGTCTGAACAAAATATTAGAACGGCCACAAAGAACTGGCACCAGAGGGGCATGTTACCGCTGCGGACGGACAGGGCACTTCCAACGTAATTGTCGAGTGAGGCCACCTGAACGATCACCGACCAGGGGTAACCAACAGAACAGCCACATATCCAGGGACCGTCAGTCAGTCAGCATAGGGGGGCGAATGCTGACTGTCCCACCACCAGCCCCCAAAACGTTATCCATCCGGGATTTTGCCGAGATAGCGGCAGTCTAGTCATCAGAGGCACCATCAATGGCCGAGCAGTCACCATCACCATCGATACCGGCGCCGCTGTGTCCATTGCCAAGTCCAGGGTTTTGAGAGCATCCGAAATTCGGCCAGTTACCAATACCATGTCAATACAGGGTGAGGCAGATGTCGTGCTACAGATAGGGGACAACATGATCCGGCATAGGGTCCTGGTAGCGAATATTGAGGACGATTTTATACTGGGAATGGACCTAATTAGCCAGCATGGATTTATGTTCGACCCGAGATATGATGTTCTTCGGTTTCCTAAATGAGGAATTTGTATTGACACGGCCCGTCAACACCATCAGCAACCCCCATAAAAATTGTGGCAAAGTCTTCAGCTAGAATTCCCGGTCGAACGGAACAGATTATTCAAGGGCAGCTAGACAGCATTCCTGGGAGCTGTGTTGGAATGGTGGAGCCCGTACACTCAGCTCATGAGTACCTAGTTGGACGGGCTATAGTTAAAACCGGACGAGATATACCATCATCAGAGTCCTGAATCTGTCCAACAACGACATCAGAATTACCAATGGTCAAGAGATAGCTTGTTTCGAGCCAGTAGAGACATCATCAATTGCGAAGAAGAGTACCAGACGTCGGTGAAGGAGCCAGGGCCCGATAAAGAGTTCCTACAACAGTTTGCTGACCATTTGACACACTTGACACCAGAGAACCAGAAGAAAGCCAAGCAATTTATCACAAAACACTGGCAAATTTTTAACAGTAAAAATGGAACCACTGGTCGCACCAACATCATCCAGCATCGAATAGATACCGGGAAGGCTCAAACCCATCAGAATACCACCTAGACGACTACCATTGGGGCAAACAACAGGCAGTCGAGGAAAACATCGAGTCCATGTTAACAAATGGGTTATTGAAGCCATCCATCAGTCCATGGTCTGCTCCCGTCGTGTTAGTTAAAAAGAGGATGGAACCACCCGATTTTGCGTGGATTACAGAAAGCTGAATGATGTCACGAAGAAAGACAGCTATCCACTACCCCGAATCGATGACACTTTGACCACACTAGCAGGCTCCCGTTGGTTTTCCACACTAGACCTAAAAAGTGGATATTGGCAGGTTGGTCTACACGCAAACGACAGAGAAAAGACAGCGTTTTCCACCAGTAAAGGGCTGTTTCAGTTCACGGTCATGCCCTTTGGGTTATGTAATGCACCCGCTACATTTGAGAGACTAATGGAGTATGTACTGAGCGGGCTAACATGGAGGACGTGCTTAGTATACCTCGACGACATTCTAGTCATGGGCCAGACATTCAACGACCATCTGAAGAACCTGGGCGAAGTATTCTCCAGAATTAATAACGCCAACCTGAGACTCAATCCGAAGAAGTGTTCCTTGTTTCAAAAAGAAGTAGAGTTTTTGGGCCACGTAGTGTCCGAGTCAGGAATCCGCACCAACGAAGACAAGATAGAAGCCATCCGTGATTGGCCAGTTCCAAGAGACAAACATGAACTCCGAAGCTTCTTGGGCCTCTGTTCATACTACCGGCGTTTTGTTGAGGGATTTGCCACCATCGCCGCCCCTCTACATCGGCAGACCACTGATAAAGAGACCTTCCATTGGAATCAGGATTGCGAAACATCATTCAGGCGACTGAAGGCAGCACTATGTTCCAGCCCAATCCTAGCCTTTCCTACACAGTCCGGCAAGTTCATCTTAGACACAGACGCCAGCAACACAGGTTTGGGGGCCGTCCTATCCCAGGTGCAAGATGGTGAAGAGAGGGTGATCGAGTACTACAGCCGTGGATTCTCGAAGCCAGAAAGAAATTATTGCGTCACCAGAAAAGAACTTCTTGCAATAATAAGGGCTGTGGACCATTTCCACAAATACCTGTATGGTCGCCATTTCTTAATCCGAACAGATCATGCCGCACTCAAATGGCTGCTGGACATGAAGACACCGGAAGGACAACTGGCCAGATGGATGGAGAAATTACAGCAATACGACTTCAAGGTGGAACACCGTGCCGGCCGGTTGCACAATAATGCCGATGCCCTATCCAGAAGACCCTGTAGAGCGGAATGCAAGCATTGTCTGAAGACGGAACAGCGAGAGGGTATCTCCATCAGGCAGATCCGAGTGCAGGCCAATGAAGACTGGACAACGGAACAGTGCATCCAGGACCAAATGGCTGATCCAGACATCGAACCAATCTTGTCACTCAAAATGAGAGGGGAACCCAGGCCACGATGGGACGAGGTAGCTAGATACTCCGGCGTGCTGAAATCGTTATGGGCTCAGTGGGACTCTCTAAGAGTAGACAATGGAATGCTCAAGCGAGTTTGGGAAAGCGCTGATGGACGAGAAACCAAGTCTCAACTGGTAGTTCCGAAGAAAAAGGTACCAGCCATCCTGACCGAAGTACATGATGGAATTACCGGAGGCCACCTGGGCATGAATAAAACCCTAGACAAAGTTCGCCAGCGGTACTACTGGGTGAATTACTTCGAAGACGTCAGAGCTTGGTGTCGCAAATGTGCCACATGTGCCGCCAGTAAGGCCCGAAGACCCGGACCAAGGGCAGAATGCAGCAGTACAATGTGGGCGTCCCATTTGAGAGAATTGCCATCGATGTCGCCTGTCCGTTTCCCGAGTCTGAGAGGGGAACAAATACATTCTGGTCGCAATGGATTACTTCAGCAAATGGCCTGAGGCATATGCGATACCCAACCAAGAGGCAATCACGGTAGCGACGGTGCTAGTAGAACAACTATTCAGCAGGTTTGGCGTCCCGATGGAATTACATTCAGACCAGGGGCGTAACTTTGAATCGAATGTATTCCAGAAGGTCTGCACGATGTTGGGGATCAGGAAAACGAGAACAACACCATTACACCCACAGTCAGACGGAATGGTGGAAAGATTCAACCGGACCTTGGAACAACACCTATCCAAGGTCGTCAGCAATAACCAGCGTGATTGGGATGAGCATATTCCCCTATTCCTGTTGTCATATCGCTCTGCTGTACATAATAGTACAGGCCTGACCCCAGCCAGGGTCTTATTCGGAAAGGAGCTGCGATTACCATGCGACTTGGCATTTGGCTCCCCGAAGAACCTCCCCAAGACATCGACGATTATGCCGACCAGCTCCGACATAACATGCTGGCAATACACGACTTAGCCCGAACGCAGATGTTGGCCACCAGTAACCGGATGAAGACGCGATATGACCTCAAGGCCAATTCAGCCGGGTTCCAGGAGAGGGACAAAGTCTGGCTGTACAACCCCCAACGGAGCAAGGGTAAATCCCCAAAGCTTACACCCGCCTGGGATGGTCCATACGAAGTGGTCAAGAGGCTGAATGATGTCGTCTACCGGATCCGTCGAAACCCCAAGGCTAAATTGAAGGTGGTTCACTTAGATCGACTCGCTCCCTACCATGGAGGGGATGTTTCTGATCGGGACGATCAGAATTAAAGGGGGGGCAGTGTTACGAAATTTACCCAAAGCCGACCCTGTGTCATTTCAGCACGACAACAAACGCTTCAAGATAAAAAAATACGATTCTCGAAAAGGCTCGGCAGCGGAAGGAACGATGTTGATTTCTACTGGAGATTCTACGCTGGTGATATAAAAGAAGAACGCCACGATCGCCAGGCAGTGATACCGCGACGACTAGCTTATATGAAAATGTATTGTGAATCAGCTGTTTTAAATGTAAATAAAGTTCTAGAAAAGTGAAAGTAAATATTAGTTGTTATAATTTTTAAATTGAACCCACGAAGTATATTGCAATATTAACAAAATATAAAAAAATTTACCCATCCCCCCCCTATCTCCGAAACCATAAGCTGGAAAATTATGAAAAAAAATGGAGGTATAGCCGCTCACATGAACTTTACTGGAAAATTAATGAAAATCCCCCTAATATTCATTTTGGGGGCAAATTATAGAATTAAATGGAAAATATAAAATTAAAATTGTTTATACCCCATCATGTTATATATCAAATGAAAGGGCTCATTATGACGAATACAAATATATTTTTTTCATATTTTTAAAATAAATTACTTTTTAAAGATATTAACAAAAATATAAAAAAAATCCCATCCCCCCCCTATCTCCGAAACAATAAGCTGGAAAATTTTGAAAAAAATGGAAGTATAGCCCCTCACCTGAACTTTACTGGAAAAATAAGGAGAAACCCCTAATATTTTGGGGGGCAAAATATAGAATTAAATCGAAAATAAAAATTATAATTGTTTCTAACGGGTCATATAATATATCATATCACAGAGCTCATTTAATTTCTTTAAAATGATTATTTTAAAATATATTAAAAAATATTTAAAAAAAATTACCCATTCCCCAAACTTTAAGACCTAAATTTTTTTGTTTATATGAAAAATATTATACAATTAAATGGAAAATAAATATTCAATTTTCAAACGCATCATGTAATATATCAGATAAAAGGCTAATTATGTGAATTACAAATATATCATATTTTTAAATCATTTGTTTAAAAGACATTAACAAAAATATTAAACATCGACTTAATTCCCACTTTAAAAACTACACTATTTAAATTTTGAAAAATATATTTTATTTGTATTTTTTAATAATTTGAATAACAGATTTAATAATTTATAATTTAAAACTTGACCTATTTTGCCCTTTATCTTCCAATCTACAGAGCCTCAAAACTCAGTAGATTATAAAAGACTTCTCTGAAAATTTATTAGGAAAATAAAACTCTAATGTTAATTTTTGGGGCCAAATTAGAAAATTAAATATATATGTATTCTGATAAAATCAAGCAAATCCTGAAGCAGATGAAATAATTAGTCTATGTGTGGAAAATCAAAGTGTATATTTTTTATAAATTTAAAACGCTTCCTTTAAAAGATATAAGGGAAAATATAAGAAAATGCACTCATTCCTTGCTTGTCTGAAACTGGAATATTCGAATCTTGAAGGTGGTACGGAACCCTAAGTATGCGAGTCCAACTCGCACTTGACCAAATTATTGTTTGAATTATTTATTGTTGTCAATCTTAATAGTATGTTTTTCTGTTCTTGTTCTATTTTGCTCAGATTTGTAGGAATAAAAGTTAATTCATACAACCCAGCAATTAGGAGTCTGTTCTGTTGGATAAATAATGATTAAAGATTATTAAAGATTAAAAATATTTCAATTTTTGCTATTGCATCTTAAAGTACAATGTTATGTTGTAGAATTTTATGGATGAAAATGAAGAGCAACCTGTAATGCTAAACACGAACTCTTAAAAGGTACTTTCACCCATGCCCGATAAACCTGTTTTTACTAAGTTTCTACTTCTCCTCTTCCTCCCCTTTTTTAAGATAAAGCCTCAGGCATAACGAATTATATAAATTACAATTTTCAAACAATTGAAAGTGCAAGGACTATATATTATATAATTCAGCCTGTTCATTGCGATTTTTTCTCCTCACTTCTTTTCTGCAACAGATATGTATTTGTAATGAAGACAAGTTTAGTAGAGCAATTTTGAAAAATAGTTTCCCGGATGTTCTTAGAGAAGGGAATCTCTACAGTATGATCTAGTCTTCTTGTAACCAAATATGTGAATTACATATTGTGTATTTTATCAGTTATGGAGACATTTCAACTCTAAGTATGGTAAGTACGGAGTTGTCTTAGAGCATATACTTTTGGGAGTAGCCTGCAATGCACAAATATCGTGATAAGACTTGAGCGACAATTCAGTAAAGAGAGTGGCACACTCTGTTTCTCTCTCCACTACTTTCTCTTTCTAGTCTTATCACGACATTTCTGCACTTTCAGAAGTATAAGCTCTAAGGGAGTTGTTGTATAATTAATGCATTATTTGTTAATTTTTTGTATTTATCAAATAAATTTGACACTGACAGTAATTTGAAGACGCGAGATGTAAAGACCGACATCTAGGATTTTCCGGGAAACTAGCACATATCTGAGGACGTTCCATGTAATTGCTGTTACCCGTAACTCCTAGGTTAGAATGTCACGATGAAATTTTCAGGTTAACTTCACCTGCCCCTGATATTTAATACTCTCTTCGAGGTGTCATTCTTTTGTACTCAAGACAATATATAATATATATTGTTTCTGGTTAAGGCAACTTCATCAGTTGCGCTTCCCACAATTGAATGTCCCCTCGAACACTTCTTTATGTATTTGATACATATCGTTAAATTTGAAGACTCGAGATGATAAGGGTTCCCTAAACAGAAACAATATAGGTATATATATATATATATATATATATATATATATATATATATAGTCTTGCTTACAAAAGAATGACACCTCGAAGAGAGTATTCAATATCCCTGACAGGTGAACTTAATCTGAAATTTCATCGTGACATTCTAACGTAGGAGTTACGGGTAACAGCAATTATATGGAACGGCTGCAGATTCGGAAGTGTTCGAGTGGACACTCAATTGTGGGAAGCGCAACTGATGAAGGTTCCCTAACCAGAAACAATATGTATTATATATATTGTCTTGCGTAAAAAAGAATGACACCTCCAAGAGAATACTGATAGCAATTGTCAGATTTATTTTTCTATGACCATCTTTGGTTGTCCAGAAAAACCAGTAAATAGTTATCCGTTATAGAAAATAATTCATATTACAGTGAACAGGCAGATGAGTAGAGGATCTCTACAATCGTTTCGAAATTATGACAAAAGCACATTTGTTAGTATTTTTTCAACCGTGATTCGGTTGCCATAAAATCTCACAGCTTTAGTGCTATATTGATTGATCTAAAACAAAAAATGGAGACAGGATATTGATGTGAAATTTTATATTACAATTTTTATTAACTGCACTTGATATAGACTGACATTATCGATACACATGGTTGTTCCGCATAACTCAATAATTATTTACAACATTATTAAAAATCACGCAAGACTGGAGATGATAGCAGTCTCGTCGCTTCATGCCGATAACAACTTTCCATAGTAAGGTCCTCTTTTTGCACTCATCGACTTGCACAAAGGAAAACTTGAGCGAAAATTATTCATAAATGACACCTATTGTGTGTTAACTTCAACAGCATACGCTTTCGATGAGAAATTAATAAACACGCTAACCCCCATCAATTTAATTTACAATGTTCATACATTGTACTACATACAGAGGTTATATGCATTCGTAGCCTCGGGCTTTTAAAACTCGGAATAATTACTCTACGTAATGGAAATTAATGAATTTCTGGCGTGGTCCATAAAAGTAAATTTCTGACAAATTGCTTTCCCAGAATTTGTACTTGAAGTTAAGCAATAGCAACTTAGTTGGAGTCGAGCAACGGACCTTTTTGTAACCTTCAACTATATAAGATATAGATAACTAAGTTTTGTAACTTTTACTCGCAACAAGTAAACTATCTCTATAGATATTTATTTGTTGGTGCGTTCCTTTATTATCATATCATATCACTTCTGAATGAGCTGACTGATTGTGGTCACATTCGCACAATACATTCATATTGTGAGGATAGTTCGTAGCTATTCTAGGATCCGATAGGCGGCTTTGGTCAAGATAATTACGATTCTACATTCCAAACCATAATGATACATATTCACAATATATGTTGGTGCAGTTCCAAAATCTGGATCCGGTAGATGGTGCTGTGGACCAGCTATTGATTTTTATGTGTAAAATGAACGACTTGAGCGTTTGAGTTCAGCTTTACACAACATATTTGTTTTGTCGTGAAGATGGTACACAGTTTTGCTGGAACTATGTAGATACCGCTGGTGTCAAGTTATTAAAACAATTATACATTCATAAATTGGCATAGTTGCAAAAACGAAATTCTGGACTTGAGAAGTGTCACTGTGATCCAGCTATTAATTTTTACTAGTGGTCGCCCAGTGATTTACATTCGAGCCTATTTCATCAAATTGTGAACATTACTGAAGTTCGTTTGTCAAAAGTACCTATTTGAGAAGAAGGCCTCATGAAATCCCCCACCCCCAAATCGTTCATGTCATATTGACAAATCTATTGAAATCAAAAAGTTAATACCTAAATTTTTCAAAAATATTTTTTAACTTGAGACTGAAAATGTTCAATAGTCTTAAAATAAGAAATAAAATGAAATAAGAACCTTCATTCTGGCATTCCACAATTAACGATTTCAGCCCGTAAGCAAAAAATGAAATCAACCAACTCAAAAGTTAGTATGAAGGTGTTATACCTACTAATGCATTCCAAATAACTACAAAATATTTATAAATACATATTAATAAACCTTCAACCAAAATCTTAAGATTCAATATAATTTCATTAACTTAAATGAAACACGTAGTACGCAATGACTGTTTCTGTTTTGTATGGAAAATAGAAAGAAATATAATCACCTGCTGTTAATTAATGACAAATAAGTAATACTCACATTTGTTAAAAATTTTTCGCAATAAATGGAGCTGAAATCTTGAACTCTACACATTGAATTTACAACTTATCTTTACCGTCGTGCTATAATAATCTCAAACCAACAATATTCTGAAATATCAAAATTCAAATCAAGGCGCCACATCAAAGAAAGTTATGAGTTCAAGGCTGCCGATTGAATATTACAATCAGTGCATTAATTCACATTTTTTGTCATCTTATTCAAATTATGTGAAATTTATGCGATAAAAATTAAAAGAATCTTTATATTTAAAGTATAACATTAAAATTAATAAAATATTATCAGAAATAAATTCATCAATTGCAACATAATTCTTATTTTAGTTGACAAACCATATTTACAAAGCAAATGAACGGCCATTATTATATAACATAAATAGTTCTATTTCAATAACATGACGATGTAGAATAACTTTAGGAAAGGGTCAAAATTTGTTAATTTTTAGTTTAATTTACTTCGTCTTTCACATTCGAGTTAATCCATCATACGATTTTCTCTCCAAGCAGTCTGGTGACACTGTTACTGTTATCTGTTTGGCAATGACAGTATGGACGTAAATAATGTTTTTTATTATTATAATTTATTTAATGAATGAACCAATATTATAAATAAATTTTATCATTCTGTACTGAAGGTCATCAATAGCTACCAAACAAAACAAAAATAAAGAAAATCGGTCGACAGACAAAGGTGAAAATGGTGCCTAACTGTTTTGTCTTTGCCTATTTATATTTAGATATTTAAAATGGTTGGTGCATGTGTTGGTGATCGTGTAACTTCTAAACGACCTGTAAGCTTGATCATATGCACATCTAATTACATTTCTTTTGTTATGAGGTTGTGTTATTTACAAATTAATTAGTTATGAACCGGAATAATTCATATTTACAGAATACGTTCGTGTGGTTTCGGTAGGTAAATGGTTTTGGAATATATAACCATTTGACAGATATCCCTACCCCTATATGGAATACTGACATATGAACATATGATTTGAATCAAATCAAGCTCATGTCTCCACTTACCCAAATGACCAGAACAACTTCTGCTGAATCAACTAAAATCAATATAAAAATTTAAAAATGCGACTGACGAAAACTTCTAATACAAACAAAACTTATTAGATCGCCGTCATTACAACAAACCAAAAGACAAGTGGTTGGAAGAAAGCATGCTCAAACAAAACCTTCTAAGTCCCGGATTTTGCGTGAAGTGAATATTTAACTACCAATAGTTCTTTTTTGCTCATGGGTCTGGAGGGTTTTGAGCTTTTTTTGGCAGTTATGGTCTGGTGAACAGCGGGCAGTCTGTTTATAATAGTGGTTTTATAGAAATCGTGACTACAGAATTTCCATGACATGAAAGTGTGCAATCCGCTCATGCCATTATGCGTTGGGTGAAAAATTTGCTTCCATATTAAACTTAAAGCATAGAGTAGCAACAAGGTCTGTTAAAATAGAACATCCTTAATAAAATCTAGTAAACCAGAACCTGAAAGATGGCGTTTTCTGCTTCGCATTTTTTTAGGTCTCAAAATTTCCTGTTTCCCATCAGACCCTGTAAATAGAGAAATAAAATTGACTGAAAACTTTACACATATTAACTATCCATAAATATTGAGGTAATCCTCAATAAATAATAATCACTATATAGTATAGTTTCCTGAATTTCTCTGTGTGATTTAAATGTAAACTTCTCACCTAGAAATGGAAACCCGGAAGTGGTTTAGCGCTCCGGTATTTTAAAAAACCCCTTTGGAAAGCCAGTCAATTTCTGAAGCGAAGCTGGATAATGTAATGCATCCAAAGAGAACAGTAAACTTCCGAATAATTCCTTTCAGTTTGATCACAGTAAATTTCGGAATGTTCCTTAACGTTATCACGGAATCTAACATATAGTTCTCATGTAAATAATTAGTTATATAAAATGATTTTATTAAAAAATTTAAACGGAAAAAATTACAAAATGGCTCAATGCTAATATTGTATATTCCGCAAAATAATTATGGATATTTCCAATGATTAATAAGTAATTCTCTTTACATATTTATAAAATCTTACCAATTAACGTAAAAAATATTATGTTTGTCCAGTCCTTTTAATGGGCATTTAACTTCCTAAAGGTGCATTTTAGGGCACATGTAAATAGGAACTTTTTGGGTTATTTTAAAGAGTTCTATACACAGCTGAAGTTTGGAACACTATTTTAGTAACACCCGATATATGACTGAATGTAGTTATTACGACTAAATATTTGATTTTAAGAGTTAGTATTTTAAGTTACGAGTTCAGATTAAAATTAAACTTTAAACTAACCGAATATTTTTATATACACAATAATACAAATAAGCTATACAGTGAATTCGACAAAGAAGAAGGAACTATTTGACTAAATTAAAGTCTGTTTTGGAACAATACATTTTACCTCAACCTAATGCCCCAATTCTCAGCACATTGTTAAATGTTTTTTAATTAGGGAGTATATAAGGTCCAGCGACATTAATAAACCACATACACGGTTTTGGTGTTAACCCCGCTCATTCCACTTGTTATTCTCCTTGTATAGCGTTTACCTTGAGGAGTAAGTATTTGCGATATTCTGGAACCGCTTCAAATCCAAAAGCTCAAAGAGCATAATTTATATTCTCCTTGATTCTTCGAGAAAATTTCAGGTTATCGCAGGTTTAAACTGTAAATCGGTGCACTTCTGGCTCGCAATTTATTTGACTTCATTAAATAGCAGGGCGTAAATTTCTGTCACAGTTTTCCTGGTGATATTTTTCAAACTGAAATATCTGGGCGGATATTCTTTCCGCAGATAACTAAACCTGATGGCGTTAACGGTTCTATAAGTGCAACTGCATTCGTCTCGACAGCCATCATTATTTTCGTGCGCTGCAAAAGCCCTGTAAGGTGACGTCTTATGTCAGCGAAGAATTTAAACATTTCTTTAAATGATCAAAGATCTTGTTCTTTTTAAAAATAGCCAAGGCTATGAGTTGCAAATGTTAGTTTTCCAAATTTCTTAAGGCTTAAACCAAAAAGGAATAGGTGATCTGTATACCTTATTTAGGGTTTTTTTCACATCTGCATGTTGCTTTAAAGACTTGGAAAAGATTAGTCCTTGTCATCGACAAAGAATTGCACATTATAAAAGTGTAAAAAACAAAGGCAGTATGATGCAAGTGCAAATAAATCACTATTTAAATTTAATGTACTTCTTCTTCTCGTTTCATTATTGGTTTCAATCTTTTTCAGATTATTTAGCCAGGTTCTATTATTTCATGTAAAGACATTCTTGGATTCTTGGGTAAAACAATTTTAAGATAACTTTACCACTTATTGAACTACTATTTATAGATATTTTTATTTATCGTTACTTTAAATATTTAACTTATTGCTATTTTACTACCGAACTATTTACATCTTAACGTAAAATAAAAAAAAAATCCTACAACAAGTACATTTAATTTTCATACAATCAGATGGTAAAAATGTAATATTCGTTACGTCTCCAGTGTTAGCGAAATGAAGTAATCGACCAGTTTTCCAGATTGTGTGTTCAAATAAAATTAATAACTCATCGCAGAGTGACATTTTAATTTAACAGGTTTTGGTGTAGTATAGTTTAAGTGTTCGATAAGAACTTTAAATCGGCCATAGATTAGCAATAAAGCTTACACGAACGAATTGAAACCATAATCATATTTGGCTAAGTAGATACGGTTCGGACGCAGACAGTAGTTCGTAATGGATTTAATGCTAAATACTCCAAGCACGGACCCATTTCTCAATCAGCTATTA
>JAVLUE010000394.1:0-20001 GCA_034190945.1 Octodonta nipae | reverse complement strand
AGAACCCTTTGAAAACCTCTTACCTATTACTCCTAAAACTGGGCCAAAGCGCACCGCAAGTAGAGGCACCTACACCTCGAAAGCGGATGTCAGTCTCGTCCAGAAAAGTAAAAGAGGTAGACTTGTAGGAAGTCGAACGTGTCACCCATCGACGTGGACATATTAAACAAACGGGGGTGTTCGTAAGATGCCAAAATGGGAAGTGCGGGTGGAGAGAAGTCCCCACTGGGTGAGGTTACCGGAGGCTCTCCAATCTAGGTTGGCATCGCAGGGGCAATGGCTTTAGCTAGATTGTACCCCCTGGGTGGATGGTCGATACTCGTTGATCGGTCGTACGATGCATTCACCCTCGTAGCGTGGGAAGGTAGACGACGGCCGTTTGAAGTGTCGGACGGGGGGTCCTGTTCCTGGCAGGAAGACCAGTCTAGGATCTAAGGCAAATCCTTCGTTAGTCCACACCTGCACCCTCAAAACCGTTCTTGTCACGGTGGGTTGAGCAGGTCCGCTAGTAGCCCCGGAATATCGTCTGCACATTAGAATGGTCTTGGAGTTTCGGGGGTCTAGATCAGACCCTGTTGTCAATGGCAAAGAAACTATGAAAAAGGAACAATTCTAAAATTTAAAATGAAAATGTTTGACAATAGTATTTGATTTATGACGTAACTGTCATTCCCTGAAATTAAATGTTATGAAACATACAGTTTCATGAGAAACATACAGTTAAAAAACATACAGTTTCATATTAATTAATTTGAATTCTATTAAATCAGTTCTCAAATAAATGCAAACAATGTTGTTATCTATGCAAATAGAATAATGCTGAAGAATTTATTTTAACACATTAATCTTTGCAAATACCAGGATATTTTGATTTTTTTGTCTTTTATATTTATTTATTGAAAATTGTTATAGACTAGTTAGTTAGTGATCATGTAACTTCTAAACTACTTGATTGATTGAGGCAATATGTCATTGTTTTGAATGACTCGACAGCCTATAGTCATATTCGCACAATATATTTGTATTGTCGAGGAGATGGTTGTGGCTAAGTGAGGATCTTATAGCTGGTACTGTATGGATCTTCGGGAACATGAAACTTTGAAAAGCTCTTTACACAATGTATTTGTTTTGTCGAGAGGATGGTTCATAGCTTTGCTATTATCCATTAGGTGGAGTTGTGGTCAAGTTATTTGTCGGGCCAAGGACTTCTATCTAGTTAAAGAACAACTATAGTACAAGGCACTCGAATGGCTTGTGAAAACGCATTAATAAATTAAATCAATTAAAATGATGTACTTTGTAAATAGTCATACATTACCTGTTTGTGAATACCAAGTCGCAGACTGGACAGTACAATCCCGAAGCTAAATTAGGCGAATTCTGACATTTATACTGTACAATCTGCAACTGCGAGACGTGCAGGGTTTCGTAATGAGATTTCAAACATTTAATGCAACCATAGGAACTATCACATATGTCACAGACATAAGTACTACTGTAGTCCCTATTTTTACTGCTGCACAGAGTTCTTTCGAGTTTCGGAAGATCATTTTCGAACTCCACGTACCGATTTTTTGGAAATTTAACGTCCTCTTCTTCATCGTATTCATCATCTTGCTCATCGTCTAGCATAGCTTCTCTTTGTGAATCGTTCTCGATTTGTACTATTATCGTTTCCTGAAATTTTAAATACAGAAATGGCGTTAATTATTAGCGATAATTATTAAATCATCATTGAAACGTAATCAGACACCATTGCAGAATTAAGATACCATAATAATTTCAAATAAACAACCATTTTCAAATGAAATAGTTTTCATGCAATTCGTTTGGCATTGATTTATGCAAATGAAGAAATTATATTGAAATATAAGACAACATACACAACTAGGTAAAGTAATGAGAAACTTCAATTCTAAACTAGGAGAAAAAAATAGGAGTAAATGAAGAATATACAGAGAACATAAGCCGTGACAAAATAAATAAAAAATTAAAATTCTGGACAATAAGCCGTTTATACGAAATGCATTCCTTCTTCAATAAAAAAAACAAAGAAAATTGAGGCGGGTAGGTCCAGGACTAAAGAGGGAAAATTAGACTGATTATATCACGTCGACGGAAATATATCCGTATAGAGTAGGAGGTGTTAGACCATTAAAGTTTTTCAAAATATATACTGGGTGTCACATTTGTCGATGTCCAGCCGGAACCGGGTAACAGTGCAAATCATAGTAGTTTTCAGAAAAATGCAAAAAATCTAAGTTACGTATTTTATAAATTATCAGCATTAAAAAGATCGAAAAAACCTACACCCTGTGACCATCATTTTCACTCCTGTTGTTGCAAATCTTTACTCTTGTTATTTTCTTTTATGTTATGGTGTAATACTGAACAATGCTGTAAACTGTTGTCAAAAATTCATAACCAACTGCTCCCTGCTTGGAAGAAAATGTCCTTTTTGACCAAACCAAGTAATGAAAATCAATACTTCGCCCATTTTTAAGTGAGTGTATTGGGGAAAAAGTACTATGCGAGATTGGCAAGTAACTTGAAAAGTTGGCACATTTAACAAGGATGTCAAAATGGTATGACACTTTTTAGATTATTTCTTAAATTATGGACAAATAATGCCCGTTTGGTGTCGGGGTTAGAATAGAACCATGGTATCTACCGCCTGTCGTATGAGGCGACTAAAGGGGCAGCTGTCCGCTGACCTACTACAGCTTTCCTCCCTTCCCCAAAACCCGCACGGGATGTTCTGGTTTAAATTATATCACCTGGGAAGTGACAACCCCTCGGTTCCGAGTTACCAGGGTCAATTGGTGACACCACTCATGAAAATGGAACTGGCATGTCTGGAGCCGGCGCTGGACATGACAGCATGCGGGACGCCGGTGGCAGGGTGCTGAGGAGACGGGCCTCTGTCGTCCAAAGAGCTATAGCCCAAGAACCACAACAACACTCACCAATACGGTCACAGGATCAACGTCACCATCACCAACGGAGTCAAACGAGAACGAGAACTCCACCCGCAGAAAGTGTTGCGCAGGATCAACAGCCAGCGCTCACTCAAGCGGGACTGAAAAGACAGCGCAGGATATGGACTAGCGCCATGAATAAACTTATAATGCGCACGTTTTACAGAGTGACTAACCTCGGCCAGGACAAGACTGGATATCGCCAAATATTGCATCAAGAGTTCTGTCGTGAGTACCCGGAGCTTCAAGTTACCGAACAGAGAGTCGCAGATCAATATCATGTCATCTTGAGAAAGAGCTCTTCTAGAGTATAGTGGAACAGATCCATTGATTAGACCAACTCTTCAGAAACTAAGATCTTCTAAGAAACTGGGAATCGTCTTGCAGGCCATGAACAAATTTATCTTGCCAAACTATGTTTTTGTCTAATACGTTAGAGTCGCTACACAGAATTCTCTATTGTGCTGCAATTTCCATCTGCAGAACAATTGGGTTCGCTGTAAGACCTCCCCAATTTAGAAAAACACCTCGCATACCACCTTGGCAAAGAAGGCTAGAAGGGAAAATTAATTCTCTTCGGAAAGACATTGGAAGACTGACCGAGTACCAACGAGAGGGTCAGGAACAACAGAATAGAAAGACTTGTCAAGACTATCATGGACAATAACCGAATACACACTCAGTGGGATGGAGAAAACATCATATCCGAAACTAGACAACGCACTATTACGAAAATCAGAAAAAGGGTTTTATAGAAAACTTAACAACATCAATAATAATTAAACCCCTAGTTATCCTAGTAAAACGGCCATCGAGCAGTTCTGGAAAACCAATTTTCCACAACAGTTTCCCATAACTCCAAAGCAAGCTGAATTATTGAACCATTTACAACGGAAGACAAATCCAACATAATGAAGCACCTCCATAACTGGAAAGCACTAGGACCAGATGGTGTGCAGAATTACTGGATAAAGAAACTTTACGCCACGCACGAGAAATTAACAGTACTCATTAATGACATAATTATCCATCCACACAAGTTTCCTTACCCATGGTGCTACATACCTCTTACCAAAGGATAACCTATGTACACAGGACCCAGCAAAGTACCGACCAATCACTTGCCTCCAAACCTTATACAAACTTATAACGTCGTGCATTAATCATCGCTTTTTCACACACTGTGAGCTGAACAACATAATGACCGAACAACAACATGGCTGTGCAAAGAACAACTAATAATTGATTCCGTTGTCTGCAATCAAGTCCAAGCCAAACGACGAAATCTCTACATGGCATATGTGGACTACAAAAGGGCCTTTGATTCAGTTCCACATGATTGGCTCATTCAGGTGCTGAAACTCTATAAAGTAAATAATCGTATTGTTAACTTTTTAGAATATGTCTTGACTACCTGGCAAACCAAAATCTTTCAGAATGAAGCCGACTGTACGATGCGAAGCGACTCTATCCCAATCAGAAGGGGTATACTCCGGGGAGACTCTCTTAGCCCGCTGTGGTTCTGCCTTGCCATGAACCCATTCTCACACAAACTGAACTTGACTAACTTTGGCTTCACTCTCAAGCACAACAACGTACAAGCATTAAAGATAAACCATTTGTTATACATGGACGACTTAAAGTTGATGGCAGCTACGAAACAACAGCTGCATGATATGCTTAAAATAGTAGAAGGGTTCTCTAGTGACATCTACATGCAATTTGGCCTAGACAAATGCCGAATTATCAATATAGTAAAAGGCAAAATACAGCAGGCGCCCAACGAAATGAGAGATGGCACCTCAATTGAATCCATGGAGCAATGCCATACTTACAAATACCTTGGAATAAAGCAAGCTCAACGAATTGATCACTCCACCATGAAAAAGGACCTATTAACAGAGTTCTATAGAAGGGTAAGACAGCTGTTGAAAACTAAGTTTAACAGTAAAAATCTGTTTCAGGCTATTAACTCCTACGCGTGCTCAGTACTCAGTTACTCATTCGGAATAGTTAAATGGTGCAAGACTGACTTTGAACAACAACGGAAAGTTAGAGTTCTACTAACAAAAGCTCAAAATCACCATCCAAAGAGCTCTGTCGAACGTACAACTTTGCCCCGGTGTGAAGGAGGAAGAAGATTGGCAGATATAGGCAAGTTACGTGATCAACAAATGTCTAATTTGCGTAATCATTTCCAGAAACTCGCAGAATTTTCTGATCTACACAGAGTCATGTCAGGTTGATAACTCAACGCCTCTGCGACTGACAGAACAAGAAGTTCAAGTATACCACCAGACAACTGATCAGAAATTGCTCAAATGGAAAGAGAAGCCCCTTCATGGAAGATATATAAATGACGTCAACCAAGATTATGTCGACAGTTCAGCGTCGAACTACTGGTTGATCCCCGGTCATATGTTTCCTGAAACGGAATATAACAAGGATGTCAAAATGGTATGACATCCATTAGACACAAACTGGAGCTGTAGGGAAAACAAATTAGCATCGGAACATGAAAAAATAATTAATTACAAATATGATGAGCAAATTAAAGAAAAAGTTATTAACATGAAAATCTCCAAGGTAGAAACCAGTGGCGTAACCACGGGGGGGAGGCGCCGGGTGTTAACCGTTTGGAGGTCATATTCCACAGAAAAATAAAAACTTGCAAAAATTCAATATCTTTCAGTGAAAAATCACTTGGGCTCAAGCCATTTTAAAGAAGTTTAAATCAATCAAATTATAAATTGTGATAATTTATAACTGGACGCAATTTATGAAGTAAATAATTACTGCAGATTAAAAGGTTTACAAGTGGCAGTTATGCAATCACTATCACTATAGTTGTGCAAATTTTTATAGGTGGCAGTACTGAATTTTTATGTTTCAATTCTTTTATAACTTGCTACTAACGTGCAGTTGTTATTTTAGTAGTTTTCATGGGTTGAAAAAACACAAGGTGTATTGACGGTGCATTTATTCCTTAACACAGGGTATTTACTAGGAAAGATACTCAGTGACAAAGAAATCGCAACACCCGGAAGCAGATGTGTAAATTTAATATTATGTTGGTAAAACGTATAGATGCTATTGTAAGGAGTAAATGATTAAAATTTGAATAAAAAATACCAAGGAGTTTTTTTTAAGTTGTTAATAAGAAGTGTTGGCATTTAATGAATATTTTCTATATTTCTTCTTGAGGAATACTATCCCAAACTACCTGTATTTGATGTCTTAGACCCTCCAAAGTCCGTGGGAGCAGGGGTAAATTTCCGAGACTTCTACCCATCACATCGTAAACATGTCCTTTGGGTGAAAGATCGTGGGATCTGGGCGATCATGGCAACAGATTCACATGGGTCTCTTCAAAAGTTTAAACTAACTCAAGCAACACGAGTCCGAGCAATTATCTTGTTGAAATATGGGATCCATGAGCCGATTAAAGTAAGGAGGTACATACAGCTTCACTACTTCCTGAAGATAACATTGCGCTGTCATGTTGCTTCTAACACCGTCACTCTAAGAAGACAATTAATTAACAGCACCATAATAGGATCCATCGCTTGTCACAATTTCTTTAGTAGAGCGGTATGGAGGTAATTAATTCTTGCCCTTTGTGTTAGATTTAATTTAAGTATCCCTTTGGCTTATTTATTACGATTCTAATATATCCTCGTTTTATCTCTTATTATTGCTATTTTAATTATTATAACCTTATCAATCAGTAAATTCTTCTTTTATATCATAACATTAATAAATAATGTCTCACTAACATCCAATTCGCTTATTGAACCGTTTAACCGTTTTCTTTGATGTCGTTCACGGCGTCGATCTGCGGCCGATCTCTAATGGGGCGATGGACTTGTAATACTCGTATCTTGACATTTTTGACTCATTAGTTTTATTATTTCTGTACAAATTAGGTCAAACAAATTATTTGTGACTAATTAGTATAATTCAATGGTACTTTTCAGAGTTTTATTTATATTAATGTTCGATGTTAAAAAAATGTTTGTTATTTACTATAATTCAATTGTCTTTTACATTATATTGTGTTAGTGATAGTTTTAATTGTTTACTGTACTGTTTATGAACTGGTTATTAAGTGATTTTGCCATAATGAACTTGTTTGTTTTATACAGTGTTTTGTTTGTATTTAATGTCCTTAACTTTATATTTCATTTACAGTTGACACTTAAAATATTTAGTATAGGTTAGTTAAGGTACCCTTTTTCCCAGCTTGCTGGTGAAAAATTGTAATGCCAGACAGCCAGGCAATAACATGGTTGAAATGTCTTTTATTTACTATGTCAATTGTAAACTTTTGACTGAATAAAGAATGTGAATGACCTACTTCTATGTGCAACAGCACCCCATACCATAACGCCTATTGTTCGGTGTACATGTCGCTCAGAGGTCCGAGGTAGCACAAGATGGGGTCGATAATGCTGTAGTCCAAAAGATCTTATACGGCGGTAAACTGTTCGGACACCTACAAGATAGCCTTGTTCTCCTAACCAGTTATCAGCCAAATTTCGAGTTGTCGGAAATCGGTCTCTAAAGACCATAAGTCTAAGACTTGCACTTCATGTGTGTCCGTTCAACGTTCGGTGCCTACTCTTGTCCGATTTTGGATATTATCAAACGAAATCTCATAACACTATTTATGTTCGTGTGGTTAGTGATTTCTCTAAATGTAAAACCTGCCTCAAGTAAACCAATAATTCGACCTCTTTCAAATTCATTTCGCTGGCAATATATTCAGCGTACACGTACTCTAGGCATTTTAACATTACTAAATATCGATTTTGTATCCCATCAAAAAGTTTGTTTTGTGGTAAATTTCAAAAAATGCAAAAACGACTACAATATTAATTGATAAAAAAAAGTTTGCATGAAAAAACATTCACCAAACTTTATCAAATTTTAATCATTTTTCCTTACTATATCATCCATGTTTACCAAAACAATATTAAATTAAAACCCCACCGGGTGAAGCATATGCGAGGTGTAAATATACAGGATGACAGTATACAGGGTATACAAATAGAGTAAATGTAAGGTTATGACCTTTGGACGAAATCATAATATTGTCGATTTCAGCTCTAAGATTGGTTCGTGTGTGCTGGACAGAGATAGTGAAGCCAGGGACCAAGGAATTATATTCAGTGGCCACCTCAATTTCAACAATCATATAAAAAACATAGTTACTAATGTATCAAAAATGTGTGGTTACATAATGAGAAATACAAGACTCTTGACAAATAAATGTCTTGCCTCAAAACTCTGTATAGTGCACTTATAAGAAATTATTTGGTCGCCGCATTATAAGTTGTATATAGATAAATTGGAACGTGTACAAAGAACGTTTGCGAGGTTCATGTACTTCAAAAAATATGGGATATACTCCGAGACGGGGTTTGAGCACGAGATGTTATTATCCGATCTGAGTCTGGAGAGTTTAAAGCAGGTTTATCGGGCATTGCCGATTTCTTCATAATCTAATCAACTCTGAAATTGATTGCCTATTTATACTGGAACATTTTAAGTTCTTAGTCCCGAGAGCTGAGTCTAGAAGTTCATGTTTTTTTATCCCCCACCTGGTCGAACAAATATCCATTTTGTTTCTCCTATTTTTAGGCTATGCTGTTGCTATAATATGATTCACAAAAATATTGATTATACGGTAAGGAGTAATATCTAACGCTGTGTCTAAGTATATTAAAATGTAACTACTATGTTTGTATTGATATGGTTACTCTGTCATGTTTTGTTTTGTAATAATAGTTATGTAATTCAGGTTTGTTAGTCTTATGGTTGTATACAGTTAGCGTTTTTTTTTCTATTATTCTCTGGTGTTTATAGACTTTTAATATGTTTACATATTTTTTTTAGATCACATAGGCTATATTTAGTAATTTAGTATAGTTAATATTAACCCTGTAATTGGTGTCATACTATTGGGTTAAATAAACAAATAAAATAAAAAAATAATAGAGAGTGATGGAAGTAGGGTGATGGTTCTGTAGCAACACACATAGTGCAAGTATAAGGAATATTCAAATATAGGTTATATTTATATGGGGTGTATGTATACAGGGTAAAGCATTTATACCCGTATGTACCCCAATAGGGTACCGTAATTGCACTTTATTAACCAAATACAACCAACTGAATGTGAGTTCCAATTTCATTTTTATCCAATACTTTATATGCCATAAGCTGGTGAAGTCGCGAATAACTACTAGTTTAAATAATATTTAGAAGGTACTCACCCCAACTTCGTCATTTTCATTTAATATCGTAAATACTGAAGGATCACTTAGAAAAAACGGCATCATTGGTTCCACCAACGGTGTGTTTCCACCTCCAGCCACGTGGTCAATAACATTTTGCACATTTTGGTTTTGATCATCTGTTTGTTGTGTTTCTTCCTCCTGTTTAATGACCTTGTGTTTCTCAGCTACAGCGACGTATTCGGGGTTATCTTCGGCCTCCTTTTCGTGATCTGAGTCTTCATTTTCATAGGCGTACACGACAAGAGGACTCAAATTAGTGAAATTCTTGGTACCACAATTTTTTTCCTCTGTGTCTTCATCTGTATTCATATAAACCAATTCAGGTTTTATATAGTAGTAATCAAAGTTATCTGTAAAATATTACATTTAGTATGCATCAAATGCAGAAAATTCATAAAAACAATATTTTAACTACAATAAACTTTGTAAATATTTTTTTAAATATTTATTTGCTAAAGAAGAACATTTCATTTCTAATTTCAGTACTTTATTAAATAACAAAGATAAGCGTGATTAATACGTCGTTCAGTTTTTAGGAGTTCCTACACTTACAGGGATTATAGGATCACTCTTGAATATGCCTGTTCAGGAGCAGGAGCATATTCAGCTTTTGGTTTAGGAAGTGGCAAATAAGAAAAAAAAGTCCTAAAAGGGGGGCAAATCGGAAAAAAATGGTCCTTGTCCTAGAGAGAGGGCCATTTCAGAAAATGTTTTCATACAGGAGGGGCAAGTCAGCAAATCTATGGAAAGTCTTAATGGCACACGGCAGATTTTTCAGGTCCAGCTACCCCCCTCGGTACGCCCATGTATCTGTTAGAACTTATTTTATCAATCATGACTACGTACATAGTGTAAATAAAGAAATTCCGACTTTATGATGTAAATTAATGGACAAATTTTACGAAAATCCTGCATTACCCCCCTCCTTATTTCCGAAAATAGTTCCTTAAATAGGGCGTTACTTAAAGGTTACAAGAAAATCTTAATATTAATTTTGGGGACAAAATTATAAAATTAAAGGAAAATAAACAAAACACATAGAACATATTTTTATAGTTTATATGTGTTAAACTATAAAAATATTGAATTGAAGGAAAATACCAATAAATCAATCCATTCCACCACATTTTTTACAGGAACTATTAACCCTAAAAGTTTGAAAAGCATGCCTCAGGTGTTTCCTGGGTGATAGTTTTGGCATCCTTACTTTATGTTTATGGACTTTTTGTACATAGCACCACAGTATGCATTCACTTGTAAGTTTTCAGAAAAACTAATGTGAAAGTTATATCATTTATTTGGCTGATAAAATCGAAAATTAAATAAATTTCAAAAGCATCATGTAATTTATCAAAGAAAAGGACTTGTTATGAGAAATGTATATGTTTCCTAATTTTAAAATATGTAATTTAAAAAATATTAAAGAACATACATTTAAAACCATTTCACTTACAATTTTCAAAAAAGGGGAAAAACAATTTTCAGAAAAACCTAAGAGAAAATTTTTGTAAATTTTGGGCAACAAAATAGAAAATTAAGATAATACTGAGATGATTTTTGCATAGTTTATGGACAGGTAAGTTGCTTATATGTCCAAGAATTTACTTTGAATTTAATGCTTCTAATTTATCTTATATAAATAAATGTTGCCTAAAATGGTTAATTCAAATTTAAATGTACCCTCCCATCATTGAGAAATGTGAAAATATTTATAGAAACATCTTAGATTCATTTATCTTTAGAATATCTAATATAGTCTAAACATGATATAATTAATGAAACTACAAATATTTAAATTTTACAAGAAAAGTCAATTGAAAATTAACATTAAATAATTTAATCTAGATATGATTCATGTAGACTTTTGTGCCAAATTAATAAATTTAAAATTAATAAATTAGAATTCCAAAAAAAATACTTACCTATAAGATTATTTACAGGCAAAGCATTTTCTTTCAGTCTATAAGTTTCATTTTCTGTTATTATATCTTCTGCGTTAAAATGGTTCTAAAAAGAAAACAACTCATGACATAAATCTTTTAGAAAATGCAAATAATTGTTACGAAACTAATACTTTTACAGGAAACCTGTATATGTTTGCCAACCAATTTTTTTGCATTATATAGATGCTATTCATGAGCTTTAGCATTACTATAAAAAAAATTGAAAGAGTATTTGGAGCCATCAATCTTATCCTTCTAACTATAATTTTAATTATTACAAAAAGAGGTATCTGTGAGCAGGCAACATGTAACGAATTTGGAACCCGAACTTATTACAAAAAATGCATCCTTACAGAATTATTGAAAAGGTATTGTAAGTGACTAAAAAAATGTAAGAATGTCCTTTCAACATTCAACTTTTCAACAACTTCTTGTGTTTCGGAGCATAATGCTGGGATACTTCAGTACATCAGTTTTATATGTATATGCATATATTTCATTGTGAAGAAGATGTTGCATCAAGGATCATTTTCTATTCTTGTATTACAGCAGATATTGGAATCCTGTATATGTGTAAACACTTGTGTTCCGCAACAACTGGGTTGCGATGAATGTACTTCTCAAAAACAAAATACCAGTAGCATAAACCTTACATAACTATACAAAACAAGGTAGTATACGAAGAAGAATTGTATGAGATGGAAGGATAAATTATATGAAACAAGTAAAAACATATAGAATTGAATTAATAATTTGCTTTGTCAATGGGGCACTTTTTGGTCTTACCTCACATATTTTCATATCTTTTAACTGTTGTTCACTCTCCAAAATGATACCCAATTCACTCATAAACCTTGTGTGCCATTCCGGATTACTACTGCCTGAAAGAAAATAATGCCTTGAACATATTTAGCTTTATAATTTAGGAATTAATTTACATTGCTACTGCTGAGTTAACAAATAGAAATGAAAATTACCGCGAGGCAATAAATTTTGAACAAAAAAAAACTTAGTTAATTTAATACATACTTGTAGGTAAATCAAAATATTTAATATCTGTTTCATCAGGGTTAGGTGATCCACATACTATACAAATGGTCATTATATTTGAAAGAATTATGCTTTATTTCAGTACTGCTAAAGAAATGTGATGTACAGATTCTACTAGGCAGATAAATTTTAATAACAAAACAGAACACCAGAAATGTGTGCATTTATTCATACACATACAGCTGTCAAAGGTTGTTCATTCATAACAAATCTTTAGGAGAAAGATAAAAGATAACACATCTGATAAGGCAGAGAATGATACAAATAGGAAGTTTCCATTGTACAATAGGTATTGCATAAGCTGTAGGCGTTAGTGTAATTTAGGTTGCATACCAACGGAGTATTTAATTTAACAATTAGTACTATTACATGGATTGAATTTTAACTTTTACATTTGTAAATATTTAGATAATTTTTGTTATACATAGTCTTTTAAACAAATTAAATGATATTGTGTTTTATATTACGGAGAGCAATGTTCAAGAGTTTGAGACAATAGTACATTTCCTAAATTGGAGATTTTTAATGTTGTGCGTTTGGGTACAGAATTATATACGCAAGTATATTAAATCTTAAATATTACCAAATTAATCAAAACGCTAACTCTGAATTTTAGGTTTTTAATAAAATACAAATGATATACCTAAATTTAGTTGACCAATTTATAGTGAATTAGTTTAAATTAAAATAAAAAGAAAATGTTCTGACTGACCAGTGACAGTTTAACGTACATCATATTCAAAGGATTAAAGCAGCGTTTTATAAATGTTAATTTATTTAATTTGTAGTTAAAAAAAAGTAAGGCATTAATCAATATTCTCTGCAGGCAACACATAATAGTAACAGGAAAATTGATGGCTGCCTAACAATGTCTATAGTTATATATTTCATTTTATTTTATATAAACATAATAGACCATTACTAGTATTGGCAAATAAAAAGTGTAGTTAAAAAAAACAAATTAATCAAATGAAGCATCATTGTGGAAAAAGAAACACTCCAACGAATTCTATAACTGAAAAGTGTTTTTTGGGAATCCTTTCAACTACACCTCGTTTTTTATTTTTACGGAATTTGTTTTTAACAAGTAATAGTGAAACTAGTGGAAATTCACGAAAAAATATATTAATTGATCATAACTTTGGATTATGTAATTATTATTAAAAACAAAGAAGAATGTTTTTAACTATCCACTTTTGTCCGAAACTTTTTTCATAAAAATATATAAATAATTTGGAAATAATTATTGGGGAGGTCCATGATTATATCTTGTCTATTTATTGGAGTTTTCTCTTATGGTTTCTTTTCTGAAAGAAATAAATTATTAAATTTTTATCGAAGGGAAAGTGTAGTAGTACCAATAACGAAAAATTGACCGGATTACTGGTTGTCCCTATAGAATATCCTTGCAGATGAGTGAAAGAAATCTCTACAATATGATGAACCACTCTTCCTGTGTATGATAACAAATACGTGTATATTAAGTATACTCCATATACAAGGGGTCGTCGCCAGAATTGATAAATTTTGTCTTTTAGTGAGGGGGGGTAATTATAGGGTTTAATTTACATATAACAAAGGGTCAATTGTTCGCAGGAGAGCTCGGGGCTGGAAGGGGGCAGATGCCCTTCCTGCTTCTGCCTGGCGGCGCAATAGTCTATATTTATTATTTATACCTTATTTCTTCAATAATGGGTTAGATGCACTATTTTTGGTGATTATCAAATAATAACAAATTTTAAATACTTACCTGTTACAGAAAAAAGTGAGAAAACCCAAATGAACAGATTTATAGATCAATATATACCTCAACAAATCGCCTGTGGTACGAACAGAGTCCCAAAAAGCTTAGTAGTTCCTGCTTGTCTCTCGGGACCAGCCAATCACAAATCGCTACTATCTTGTATTTATTTGTGTGGATTGCTGATTCAGAAACAACGTGGTCCAAAATCTCTACTTCTTCTTGGAACATGGAATATTTTTTCTGGTTGAGTCTTACGTTCTTCAAATTCTCCATTAACTTTTCAAACTTAGCGTAAATGAAACAAACCTTTAGTTTTCATGTAGTCCAATTTGCCAATATCCGCTTTTCAGGTCTAGTATGGAGAACAACGGAACCTTGCTAGTGTGTCATCGATTCGGGAGAGTGGATAGATAGTCTATCTTCGTAACATCGTTCAATTTTTTGTAATCAACGCAAAATCAGTTTGATCCATCCTTCTTTTTCACAACGGGAGCAGACCATGGGCTGATGGAGGGCTCAATAACTCCATTTTCTAATATGGACTCGAAAGTCTTTCTCGACTGCCTGTTGTTGCCCCAATGGTAGTCGCCAGTTTTAACTATAGACCGTCCAACTAAGTAGTCATGACCTGAATGTACAGGTTCCACCATTTCAATGCAGCTCCGAAAATCTCGTTCTAGCTTCCCACGAATAATTTGTTCCATTCGACCAGGTTCTGGTACAAATTCCTCATTTACGAATCGAAGAACATCATATCTCAGGTCGAACATGAACCCATGTTGGCTAATTAGATCCATACCCAGCATAAAATGATCCTCAATCTCCGCTACTAGAACACTATGCCGGATTCTATCTGTAGCACGACGCCAGCATCACCCTATATTGACACGGACTGGACTAGCAGGTAATAGTTCTTAGCTGGATGTTGTTGTTAATTAGACGGATTTTCGATGACCTCAAAATCCTGGACCTGGAATGGAGGTTATATCCAGACTTTGGCCAAGTCTAGCGTCACTTCTTTATGACCGTTCTAGTAATTTGTGTATTTTGGTAAACACTGCGAGAAGGGATGCTTCTGGTTCCTCCTCTGTGAAGGAAACTGCTGGTGCCCTTTGCTTGGACAGGTTTATGAAGGTCTCTATTTCCAAAGCCCGGAGCAAAGCTTC
Source organism: Octodonta nipae (assembly GCA_034190945.1). Taxonomy (NCBI): domain Eukaryota; kingdom Metazoa; phylum Arthropoda; class Insecta; order Coleoptera; family Chrysomelidae; genus Octodonta; species Octodonta nipae. Next base: position 4,818 of record JAVLUE010000394.1, on the reverse strand, counting down.
ATTACTCTTCTTGATGCCACTAAGCCTTAGATTTCTTTGTACTTCAACGTCTCTGATACCATTTAAACACCTCTAGATACATATCACAGATTAAGTTTCTGTTGAGGAAAATATGTCCAACTATGTGGTTTTTGCCCAAACATACACTTTTCCTGGAAATTAAGTATGTTTTTGTCGAAAGATGTGGGGATATGTGTCACTTCAATACCGTACATTTTGTGTACAGTGTTCACATTTCCATTGAGGGACAAATTTCTTTCATCACTAATAAAATAAATGTTTTTGTGTGGTATTGTTTCGATTAATTTCATTTGTCATAATTACCCAGAAATCCAATCTTGTAGGGGTAGTTATCTGAAAGTTGGTGGACTTTTTTTAATTGAATGCATGAAATTCGTTTTTTTACCGACATATTATGTATTGTACTTTGACTAACTTCACAGATAGACGCAACTTCAGCTTTAGAAGAAGTTGGACTTACTACTATTTGTGCAATTATGTCAGTCTTTTTGCATCTGTCGGTTCAAACTTTGTCGGTTTGAATATGCATATGTAATATTTATGGTACAAGAACTTTGCAAAGTAACAATTAGTAGAAAATTAAAAAACATCAAATTTTGTGATAACTAACCAGAGCCGGACTGAATAACCTTCACTAATTACATGTGAAATAATAATTTTAGTACTTATTTAATTTATCTTCAAAATTGGGGTAAACACAAACAAAATTAATATGACTGAGTAGGTATTGCTAATACATTTTAAATGAGCCAGTATAGAAGTTTAAAATCGTTTATTTTCACTCTCCTAATTTCATTAGTCTAGGTATAATCGTTCAAAACGTATGTGGAGGGGGACTTTTGACTGGCATTCTATAATTGATGATGTGTTTATCTGAGAGAATATTTTTAAGTTAAAATTGATTAAGACCTATTTGAGAACTACGATGACCCAAAAGAGATTATGAATTGAGCGGAAATAAGGACTGATCATCATGAGAAAAATCTTTAAAAAATTCAGTGAGGCTAAGATGTGGGCAAAATCTATTTTAATTTGTGTTTGTGTAAGTGTTTAATTTATACCTTGTGAGTTCGAGTAGTATTTTTATTGTTAACTAATTGGGTAGTGTTGGAAAATAATGGCTGTTAAATAATAAATTTTCTATCGCCATTATTAGTGATACTTAAGCCTTCTCAATATTTCTCGCTAAGCTAAATTCCTCACAGAATGAAGTCAGTGTTTTCTGATGGGGTAATATTTTTGCAAAAGTGCGCTTCTGGCCATTGCAGTATTTTTAACAGAGAAAGATCTAGGAAGATATACTCTAATGAAAGATCTAAAAAAGAACTTTTCTGGGGGTAAGAAGTAAATTCAACATAATTTTTAAAATCCTTAATTCTTAGCTTAATCTGAAACCATAGCGAAAATTAATATACAATGAAAACTAATATTTTGCTTTAAAATGCGTCCTTTGTATCCATTCTATCCTCTTGACATTCAATTAAAATTCTGGTCCTGTAAATATTTATGTTGTTAATGAAAAAAAATCACTATCGCTATATCTATACTAATTGTTTTCCGCCTAATTTCTTTGCTTCTTGCTTACAGTGCAAACGTGTTCAATTACTTTTACAAATTTTGATTAGTTGGTTTGTTAGCCATTGTGACACTGATAAGAGATCTGGTTATGAGCTTTTCCCTAATAAGGCGTCCTTGCCAGTTTTGTTCATTAATTAAATCACGAATATTTTGGGGAGGTCCATGTTATTTCATTGCAATGGGACTTAATATAATTGTGTTACATAGCAAAATAAATTAAAATTTCAAGTAAGTCTTTTAACACTCTTTTTTAGCCTCACCTCTATCTGGCTACGTAACGGAATCTTGGAAGTCAATTTTAGCTTGTTTCTAATTGTCGTATCGAAATGAAACTTTGTATGTACATTTAGTATGGATGACAATCCAATAATTTGATATCGTGGCAATCATTTGATACAAAGGGCTAATGTCAATAAAATAAATAATATATATTTTTTAGTGATATCGGCACACCCACCAAAATTTTATATCATAAACTATCATGATAATAGTTGACAGTTAATTAATTAATTTCGTGTATTAGCATTAGATGTATGTTGATGACTCCCGGGCAAAGCCGGAGGGGTCATACATAAGATTAGATATTTTGGAAATTAATAGGTTAATAGCTTCCTGTCCATCAGAGAGAGGCTTAGTGAACATTGATTCGTCCTAGAGAAAATGAGTAGAAGAAAATTGCATTTGAATAAAGAAAGAAAGTCTTCAGACAATTGAGATATACCTTAAATTAAGGTATATCTTAAGATCAGGTTAAAATATGTTCAAAATAAAATGATAAATTTAGTCATAAAGAGGGTTTATTATATTTAATATACAAATATAGTAATAATTGAAAACAATGACTCGATCTTGAGGTATCAAATAAACGGAAACTGTTTTCTGTGTGGGGAAATGATTTGAATTTATTAAGCGACTTCCAATTCGTATGCAATTTTTTTTATGTGGAGCGATTATTCAAAAACGGCTAGGGCAATTTTGATGATTTAAACTGCATTATATTAAGAAACATTACAGAAAGGTCCCATATAATTGTCAATAACATGAGATTTACGGTTTTCTAGAAAATCCGAAAAAAAAGAAAATAAAGTTCTAGATTTCAGTGATTTTCAATCAATCTTCACTGTTTTCTCCAAAACCGTTCAAGAAATTTGAATATTATAAATTGTATTCTACAAAGATATGTTCCAGCTTGATTCCGTACATTTTTCCATAAAGCAAAACATATCATTTTTCTGAAAATCGGAAAAATATATGTAAAAAAAACTGTAAACAACATGGTAAATGTCAAATGTTTATCATAAATATCTAATTTAAATGTGATGATATACCATGAACGTATATCGTACAGGGTGTTTTTAATGGTTTCCAATTTGAAAGTCAGTTTCTCTTAGAGACGAAGTTATAGTTGCCTGAAATGGTAAAAAATATTCCGTTAGTTCATCGAAACGAAAATTTGTTAGATATGTCGGCGAACTCTCTATATGGTTGTAGGTGTGTGCATGTGATATTAGGTGGTACATAAGCCGTTGAATACATAGGATGGTTGAATTAATAAGTTGGAATTGAATTAGTTATACAGAGTGTTTCTAAAAATATTGTATTGGGTGGCACATAACTAGTTGCGTATACAAGGGAGTTGAAATAAGAGTGGAGCAAAACTAAAGTTATACAGAGCGGATATTTGCCTTATAGGACGGAAAATACTTACAGTTATACAAAAGGCTTTAAAAATTGTCAGGCGTAGTTGAATATACAGGATGGTTGAAATATAAGTTGGAGTAGAAATACAATTATACAGGGCGGTTTAAAAAGTTATATAGTTTGGAACATAAGTAGTTGCTTATACAAGTTGTTTGAAGTAAGGATAAAATTATTGTTATTCAGGGTGTATCAAAAATTTGATATATAAGCATAAGCAGTTAGGAATCCTAGACATATGGGGCGAAATAAAATCATTGGTATACTGGAATAATTTAAACAATAGAAAAATAGAAAGAGTCAATAGTGTGGAGAGGATTTATACTTCTACAGGGTGGTTTTAAAGATTTCAGGACCGTAGTGATATTGTTTTGAGTTGAATTGTAGATGTACAGGGCAATTCAGAAAATGATAGACTAATAAGTTATATATATATATATATATATATATATATATATACATATATATATATATATATATATATATATATATATATATATACATATATATATTAAAACAAATAAAAAAGTTAAAATATATTTGGAAAATATAGACATACAAATTAGAGAGGGAGAAAGAGAAAGGAAAAGAGAGAGAGATAAGAATACACTACCTTAAATCAGATAAACAAGAAGACCTGTCTGAAAATAGTGATTTATTGCACACGGTTTCTAAACGGTTTTTATTTTAAGTCAGCTGAAGTCTGCCCTTTTTTAAATATAAATTATTATATTTATCGTATGGCTGCACATTATAAAGTGTATAGAAGATATTACATTTTTCTAATTCACAAAACACATTTAAATTAGATACATAGTCAATCGAGGCGTCGGTTGCCATTAGAAAGTTGTTAAAGTATCCCTCATATGCGGGATTTGGGCATTCCAGTCCGCGCATATGCCATAGTTGGTACGTATTCTGTTCAGTGATGTCCATATTTTACCCACGAACACGGCTGATGTTTTCAGGTTATCTTGGAAGACATTCTTCGATATGAGTTGTAAGTGACATGATCTGATCTGTGCAGCTTCTCTCTGGTCTGAAACCTGCCTGTTCGATGGGGACCCTCGCCATTATTTTGCTTCTGTTTCTTTTATAGAATAGTCTCTCAAGGAGCTTATAGATTGCGCTTAGTAGCGCTATTGGGCGGTAACTTTTCGGGTCATGATTCGGCTTTCCTCCTGGTTTGAGGATATCTTCTTCATTGGACTTTTTCATTGCGCTTGGGAAGGATAACTTTTCGATGATGTTCGAAAAAAAACTAGGCTAGCCATTTTGTAATGTATTTACCACTGCGCACTGTGTGTCCCTCGACACGGTGAATGGTGTGAAAACACGGTTTGTTCCTGGTTGTTGACTTTTACAGCTTTAAGTTCATGTTTAATGCGAGTTGAGTGGGGTCTGTCCCATGGGTCTCTTGTTGTAGCTACGAAGTGGGAGGCTATCCTGTCGAACCCTCGTCGAGTTTTCTTAGGAGTGACCAAGCTTTCCTGTTGGATTTGGCGATTGGTGACTGAAAAG
>JAVLUE010000393.1:0-58373 GCA_034190945.1 Octodonta nipae | reverse complement strand
AAACTAGACAGGAGATAGATTAGAATTATTACCTGAACACAATTTTCTGAATTTATCCCAAATTGCAGTGCAGCAGTAACAAAAAAACATTTTCCCGAATGAAATTAAAAGGTGATTAACATTGTTGTTATGGTTAAATTTGATGGTTTGATAAATGGTTTTTAGAGTGTTGGGCCCCGGGAATGTGTCCCGAATAATGATGATGACAGTTTAACACAAAAAAAAACGGCATACCGAGAAATTTTTCCGGGAATTTCTTTGCTGAGAGGAAAAAAAAACGTACAGAATCACCGCTCCAGTGATCGAAAATCAAAACATTTGAGGAACGTTGTTGTTGTTGTGAGTCGATGAAACAAAATTTGCTCTCGTTGACTCAATATGTCAAACTTTTTTTTTTTGACTCGAGATGTTCCAAATTGTTTTTGGAACGCTTTTTAGAACTTTCCTTGCTTTTGACGGCACTCCAATTTAAAAGAAAAATAATTCAAATTACATCAACACACACACACACAAATGACAATGAACAATGAAGACAGCTCTAGTTCCAGAATTGTGGAACAGCCATCAAGAAAAAATGATTTTAGAAAAGTTTTGACTAACAACACACACACACACTTGAATGGTCACCGACTGGACTAATAGGGTCCATTCACTATTGTTCACATAGAATAGATGATGATTGAAGAATTCTTTGGAAATAAAGTCCCGACATTCATGAAATGTTGAATCAAGAGGACGACGGCTATTCAACAAAACGATCCAAAACTTTCTATAAATAACCGAAACTGTTTGAGAGAAGAAGAAACTTGTCCGATTATTTTCGGGACAAATCACCAACAAACACTGTGGACAAGAAGAATTAAATTATTTGGTCAAGTTTTTTTGACAAGATGATGTGTTGATGGTTGGTCCTTGTCGAGTCAGTGCCGGTCAACAGTTTTTGTTTCTATTTGGGGACGTGGACCCAACAACATAAACAACAGTCAAATATGAAACTAAAGTTTTTCTGTGCTGAAAAAACGTTTTTCTTTTCTTTTCATTCGGCACATGAACAACACTGACAAGATGAGAAAATTCGATTGTTGCCTCGGTCCCGAAGATGATTATTGGAACGTTCGAAAAAAAAAAATCCTTTTCATGAGAAGGCGAGAGAAAAGAAGAAAAAAAAGAACGCGTTTCGTATTTGGAATGGAACAATCGCTTTGGCTCCGTACCGCCACCAGTCTTTTTGGCGTTTTCTATTCTGGTTGGAGTGTTAGAGTGTTTTTTTTTCTCTAGTCGATGACATCTCACTTATTAAAGGCGCCAAACGATTCTATTTTGTTTCCTCCGTTTTCGTCTTGTTCCATTTGGAACTTTGCTATATAAAGTGTTGGATTTTTTTTCTGGCTCATTGTGTGCTTCAACTATTTACGTATATATAGTGAAGAGAGTTCGGATGTGATTCATGTACCTTTCTAGAGTAATCAAGATTTCCTTCTTGGAACTTCTCGTTTTGGAACAAACTGTTAGAGAAAAAAAACAACTGATCCTAGCCTTATCTGAAGTAATAATTTGGAACAGACACCACCAACAACAACAACAATAAGAACAACAATATTCTTTTATTATTATTATTAGGATGATGATCAAGCAAGTAAGCGTATTACATATGAATTATGTGATACAATCAGATACTATTCATATAGAATGGAACAGTACCACATTGATGGAAGGAATATAGAATGATGATGATGATAATAATAAACAAACAATAAAAATGATGATCAAACACAATCAAATCGAACACAATATATACACACGATATGATATGATTGGTTTTCTATTATTTTCTGGGTTGTTGTTTTAGCTGTTCTGGTTTCGGGTTGTTCTTGTTTCGGGTTGCTCTTTTTTCGGGTTGCTTTTGTTTGAGGTTGTTTGAATTGCAGAGTTGTTGTTTATAAGTTTTTTTTTCAACGAGTTTTCAAAGTGTAACAAATGATCGGGAGTTGTTTGCCCGTATTTTTCTTTTTTTTAGGGATCTCATCATTCGAGATTGGAACCCGGAGAATTAGAGAGTATCAAAATTCTCTCGTAGAATGGAGAGAGCCAATTTTATTTTTCTCCCGGCTTATTCTATGATGATGATTTCTAATGATGATCATAATCATCATCATCTTGATGATGAGTAGAAGGAGGATTCTTGAGAGCTCTCAATTCCCGTAACAATCGCGGAAGAAACAGATTCTTCAAGTTGAACAAAAACGCTTTCTCTCTTCATATAAAATGTTATCCAACCAGCTAGAGTACTAGTTTTCAAATGTTTTTAATGAAAACAACAAAAAAAAATTGAAAGAAAATAAAAGTTCTTTCTTTCTGGGTTTGTTTGAAAAAAAAACAAACTCTTGGAACAAAAGTTTCAAGAGTTCCCAAAAGATGAGAAGTACCTTGTTGTTTTCAACTGTTCATAAGTATCAACAACATCAGTCTTGTTCAACGAAATAACAGAAACCGATCCAAATTTTCAAACTGCTTCTTTGAAGAGCACTGTTCCAGGATAGAAACGAGAGTTAATCCTAAGAGTTTTCTAAATTGGAACCCGAACAATTCAGAAAACTCGGAGAATGATGTTAGGAGGAACTTTGAGCCAAATGATCCCCTAAATAAAGTTCAGGTGGCTCTCTTAAGAAAAAAAAACTCTAGAAGAACTTTGGCTCACTATTCTCAATGATAAATTTTGAAACTAGCGGAGGGATATCAACAGAACACAAACAAGAAGCCAAGGCATAATAATTTTAGAAACGCAACGCAGTGAAGCTTACATTTGACTAAAAATTAGTTTCAAGTTGATTTATTGTTGATTTGTTGTTGTTGTTAAGATCCAAGAAACCTAGCCAATTTTTTTTGAAGGTTCTTTTGAAGTTCCAACAACAACTCAACAAATCAACAAAAGAAGAGAAAAAATTTAAAAGTTTTTTTTTTTCAACAACCAAGACACACTGATCAAGAGAACAACCAAAAAAAAAAAACCATTTTAAATAGAGCAAGCAAAGCACAAAAAAAATCAAGTCAAATTCAATAAAATTGATTTTCTCTCTTGTGGAGCCATTTTTTGGCTTTTTTTTTGGTTTTCTTTTTCTCTCGTTGGCTCGGTTCTCGGGTCTTGTTTACTTGGTCGGGAAAAGATTTTGCTTATTCTTGAAAAAAAACAAAAATTGAAATAGAAAAGTTTTCTTCTACTCGATGATAAAGGGAAACTTTTATTTATTTTTCTCCCACAACCAACACACCAAACAAGAAAATCAATTCTTCTCTCTTCGACTGGCCCTTAGAACAAAACTCTGGTTCGTTGTTTTTTTTTTTCTAGAAAAAAAAAATTAATTTTTTAAATCAATTTAAAAAAAGAAACTCCAGCTCGAGAGAAACCCGAAATAACAGCGGATCGAAAACAATAACAACAACAACAACAACAGAATCCCAATCACCAGTTTATCGGGAACTCGGAACCCAAAGTTTTTTGTTTTCTGTTCGATGACAAAGTAATAGATTTTTTGTTGAAAATATGATTCATCGAATACGGCAAAAATAAAAGCCTCTGTTGAGCGTCGATCCAAAAATCTTTAGTTCTCTGGAACTGTACAGAGAAAAATTTTTTAAATTGTATTATTGTATCAAGATTCAATTTGTCAAAATTCGGCTTCTTCAGTTTTTTCTGGCAGGGCCCTAAAAACTGTTGTTTTTTTTTCTCTTTGGTTATTCTAATAGTTCCCAAATAATTACACCATACGCCTCAAATAATCCAACTATTTTTTGGAACCAAAGAGAAGAGAGTAAAAAAAAAATTGTGTGAAATAGAAACCAAAAAAAAAAAAGAATCCGAAACCCCTAAGAAAGATGTTTTGGAAGCAATGAGAAGAAAAAAGAAGAAGAAGAAACAGAGATGATTTCCCCTTAGGAATCGAGCATAAATTAAACTTCTTTCTGGGTTTTCTTTTTCGTTTTTTTTTTTTTTGGTTTAAATTGCTTTTGGGGGGGGAGTTAGTTTCATTTGGATCGTTTGTCTCCCTCTCCCCCAAACAGCTAAGAATATTTGAATCCAATGGTTTCTTTTTATCTTGTTTTGCTAATTCATTATAGCATTTTCTCTCTCTCTCTCTCTCTCTCTTTCTGGTTATATATGGTTTTTTTCATGTATTTTGGTCCCAAACCCAACAAAAACCTAAAATCGATGTCGCCAAAGTTCCGGGCGTCACATGATGGCGCCGAGTCATGAAAAAAATGAGAAAATGGATGACAATAAAATTGGCTGTCATAGAAGTTTTTGTTTTTGACGCCATTTATTCTCCAAAAAAAAAAAAAAACGAATGAACCAAAAATGTTTCAAACATCAAACAAGAGTCAGTCAGTGAGAGTGTTTAAAAAAAAAGAAGTAGTGTCTCTCTCCTTCTCTCTTTGGTTCTTTGGCACTCTGGTACTTTTTTTTTGGTTCGTTCGGATTCTTCCATAGTTGCCATTATTTTATCACATAGTTTTATATTTCAAGTGTATATTCATATTATGCAATTCGTATGTATCAGGAAACCAGGGAATAAGAAAATATTATTGAAAAATTTGGTCCCAATTTTGACATCGAAGGACCAGCGAATGAAAGAGTTTCCATTTTCGAATGTTTTTTATGACAGAATTTGGGTTCTTATTTCTTAAAACAACCAACCAAATTGAAATTGAATTGAATTTTTTTTTTTTTTGTTCTACTAGTTTTTTCTGGTTCCTTTGGTTTGTCATCATTATTATTGCTTTCAATGTTTTATTTTTGTTTATTATTATTTTTTTATCAGAGAGAAATTTTATGCTAGGCTGAGTTTGAACCAAAGAAATGGGGATCTTGTTGTTGAGAGGTCTTGTTTTCTCTCTCTCTCTCTCTCTCTCTCTCTCTCTTGTTTTGGGTTTTTCTCCTTGAAAAAAAAGTATAGCTTTGGAAATTGGCTTGTACCAAATTAATGGTTGTGATTGTTTGGGATTCTTTTGGTTCGGTCATTTTTTTTTCTTTTGGTTCTATTGGGCCCTCAGTTTCTTTTTTTTTCTTGTTTGGTACTCATCGAGGTTATTTATTTGATGGCAAAAAGAAAGAGAGAGAGAGAGATTGTAACGATCCACGAGATTATATTGTAATAGAATGTAGTCAATAAACACAAATTAACTTGGATGTGTTGTTTCTGCCTGGTTTTCTCTTCTGGGCTTTTCATGACAAGATTCGAATTCGAGCGAGAGGTTGATGGGCGCCATACCATTAAACACAGAACAAACAAACAAAAAACAATGGTATACACTCACATTCGTGGATCGAATTCCAAAACAAACTTGACGACACTTTTGAAATTCTCAAGGATTTGGGAGCGTTTAGTGGAATCCGAAGAAAGTGTTTGTTTTTGGCCAAAACACTGCCGCTGCCAAAACTCATGTCATAATTTAAAACAGTGTTTTGCTAGAAAAAAAAAAACATTGAAACGTTCCATTTATTCACTATTATTGGGCGCCAACAAATAACAAACGGAAAAAAAAAAATTAAAACACTGATGCTTCTCACTCTCTCTCTCTCTCTCTCTTTGATTCCAAGCCTCAAGATAGAAACCCTGCTGTTGGTGGCATGCCAAAACCAACCGTAAAACCGTCAGGATTTGTTAATTTTCTGTTAAAAGACTTCAACGATTAAAATTGAAAAATAAATCAAAAAAGATTTTCTGGCTTCATAAAAAAAAAAAAATAAGCTCCATGAAATGAAACACATCTCTTAAAATGTTGCCAAGAGAGAAAGAAAAAATGGCCTTAGAAATTCTGAACGGGAATGTCATCAAATTGGGCGTCATCTTTTGGTTCCATTTTTCTTCCATTGTGTTGGATATGTTTTTTTTTTTGGTTTGTAAAAACTCTGGTTATCATGACTCTTGCAAAGCAAACAGAAAGAGAGAAAAAAAACTTCAAGAACATAAAATTCAAAACGTAATTTTATTATTTTGGTTTTACAAAGTTACATTAAATTTGGTATAGATAGCAAGCGGGAAATAGATTTTTTTTTTTTCTATTCTGCGGGCTTCGTGTTCGTGATGACTTTGTTGTTTGTTTGTTTGGTGTGTGTGTGTGTGTGTGTCGAGAACATAGAACAATCAAACCATTCAACAACATGAGAAACGTGTTTTAAATTTATTTACATTTTTATTATTGTTATTATGGTTATTATTCAAAATTCTTATTCTGGGTTTTCTTATTATTCCAAGGGTTCCATTTTTGGAAAACAATGGAACCCCAAAATGAAACCAGAGAACCAAGCAATAACTGAGCAAAACAGAGAAAAAAAATTGTACAAAAGTTATTATGGAAACACGCACACACACACTATGAATGGCAAATGGATTTCACATTTGAGATTCAAACAAAACAAACAAACAAAAAAATTAATTTATAACAACAACAAAACAAACAAATAATTAATGTGACAAATCGAATCATGGACCAAAAAAATGGATCAACAGTTCCTAGTTCTTAGAAAAACCAGAGAAAATTATTTGGGTTAATGTGAGTTTGTTTGTTTTTTTTTCAAAGAAATTTATTTTCTGGTATGAGAAGAGAGAAAACCATCCAAACCGAAATCGATATTCGAAAATCGAATAACAATCGATTTTTTTTCTCTCTTCTGGTCTCAGAGTAGAAATCAAATTCTAAGTAATAAACAACGTGAATAAAGCATTAACGAACCAGAGACTCTCTGTGTTTTCGATCTTTTTTATTCGATTTTTATTTTGTTGAAGATCTTTTCCAGTTCGATATTTTCGATTTACCAGTGATAGAGAGAGAGAAAAAAAAAGCTCAATCAATCGATTTTTGAAAGAGTTTCCAAAGTTTTTTGGCTTAAAAATTTCGAGCTAAATTTCCAATCATCTGGGTCATTCGTGTTGTTCTTCGGGTTGATTGATTCGGATTTTTTTTTTTATGGTTGATCATCGAAAAAAATCGATTCGTTTCTAGTTCAGTTTGAATTTCAAGTAGATTTAAGTTTTACGATCTTCTTTTTGAGCTGTTTTTGAACTGTGTTTTCCACAAATGTGATCACATTGCCGTGGTGGTGGTGGTATCACAAATATCACGGACACCCAACAAGCTGTCGGTTTATTACCACCGCAACACTGACTAGATTGATGATGAACGAAGCACAGAGAGCTCAAGTTTTACGATGTTCTCCTTCTGAAGAACAATTGAACTTGATCTTTTTCTCTTTAATGATAATAATGAGATGTTGAATTTGAATTCAATTACTTTTTCTTATTTTAAACACTCGAATCCTTTTATTTCAATGTTTTTGTTTAATTGAATTGGTTGATTGATTGATTGAGTGATCGTTTTCCCGTTTCCGATTATCGCGCTAAGATTACACATCGAAATACCATTTCTGTGATTCAAGTCCGGCATTGCACCTATCGGCCACGATACCGATTGTCGATTGTTGATTCGTTTTTTCGTTAATGGCCAACGCAAAACGTGAATCTAAACAAAGATTACGTGACAGTAGTTTGATGTGACGTTCGAATGCCCAAACCCATTTCTAGTAATTTTTTGTTGTTTTAATTAAAAATCACCATGATTGAAAAATTGTGTTCAGATTTTTAGAATAGAAATCTAACCTGAGTATCATCGGGAATGCATTCGGCCAAAATGACTGAACGGTTAAATTCGAAACCCGTTAAGGTGACACATCGATCACCGTGTTTGAGCATTCCGTCGATGGTGAAAATCCAATCCCGATTGGTTTTGCCATCGATCTGACACCGGTTCAATGATAGAACAAGATTTCTCGTGTGATCGGTGCTGTTGTTGTTGTTATTGATCGTGACATTTAAACATTGATTTGTTTGTTGTCTCAACAAGCCTCGTTTCGATAGCTCAAACACATTGCTGTTGTCGTCATCGAATTCAGTAATTGATGCGGCGGCCACACTAGTCGGCGGTGATGGAGCTTTCAGCTCTGGGTAGACATTTTTCATGTACCAATCAAACGGTTTACATTGGAGTCGTTGTCGTAATGCCACTCGATCGCTACAAAAACACAGAGAGAAAAAAAAAAGAAAGTTTTGACAACCCGAATTTTTTGGCCTGAATTCTCGAAAAAAAAACCAATTATTACCTGATGTTCCCGAACGACACATATTGGGCTGGTGGATTGGCATTGTAGTAGAACTTTTTGTAATCATCCATCCAAACCTCGGCAGCTCGGCGAGTGTTGTGCACGAATACCACACCACTGCCACCAGGAAAATCGTATGGATGTCTAGGATTTTTTTTTATAATGAAAAACACAAAATGATCAAAATCCATTTAGATTCGATGAACAAGAAATCAAATGAAAGTAAAGTGGAGAAAAAAAGGGATAATGGATCGAATGGAAATAACGAGAAAATGGAATAACCACCATTCATCCCCCATCATTCCAAAATGAGATGATGATGTATTTTCATTTATTTTCATTCATGATGCTCTCAAAATGAAATGATGTTTCATTTTGGAACAAACAATCATCATCATTAAAACGATGATGATTATTCTGATTAAATTACTTTCCAAATAGGGCCCAAAAAAAAAAAACGAACAAAAAGAGAAGAAGTTTGCTTACTGTTTACGGAACACATGACCAACATGGCTGCATGGAACAATCTCTAGACCCTCGGCACAGAGCCACATCCGAAATGAGATTTCTAGATTCTCTCCACCCTGGCCAAAAAGAAAACCGGGGACCGAGAAAAAAAAAAGTCATTTCAGTTAATTTTCATTAGAGAGAGAAAACTTACCCAAATATTCATTTCGGGATCGTATTTTCCTAAACGATCGAACGTGGTTTTGTTCACCGAGAACAAGCCTCCAGCAATCATCGGCGTTCTACATTTGAATGAAATTCATTACAACAAAAAAAAACTTTTCCCAAAACATCGATTTCAGGTTTACTTGATTGGTGCTGTTTGATCGTTCGATCGTTGCGAATGGAGATGTGGTGGGAGGACTTCCCATTTAAATACCAAATTCCAATCGAAACCACCGCGCAGATCGACAGAGGCCGGAATGTAACGAAAATCATCCAAAGCGATGACATCTATCACAGGTGAGACGACTAGTAATGGATTCTTCAATTAAAAATGGAACAAAAACATTTTAGTTTCATTGGAAATTTGAGAATCGATTTTTAATTTTCGAACCTTGGCCACCCGATCCAACAATGGTTCCAACCATTGAGCATTACATTCACAGTGGCTATCAAGAAAAGTGAGGATTGGTCCTCGGGCAAGATCGGCGCCACGTATCCTTGATCTAACCAAACCTTCACGTTTGTCGTTCCTTATCACTTTGACTTTTGGGATTGATTGTAGGTCGATACCATCGCTGGGATCATCGCTATGATCATCGACCAGAATGATTTCGGTGACTAGTTGAGGAGGACTGCGGTTGAGAACCGAGATCACTGTCCGAAGCAACGTCGAACGAGCCTCGTTATGATAGGTGATGATGATTGAAGTCGGCGAAAGCCCATTGAGATCATACTGCTTTTGATGGCACAAAAAATGTCTGGTATCAATGATGGAACGATCCGGTGGCAAAGAATCACTAGCCAATTGATTGAACTTATTCCTGGCATAGGGATCCGACAAAGGGCTAATGGTCGTTTGGGATAGATACCTGGCCACATTGAATTCATCACCCAAACGTCGGTAGGTTTCCGAGAAGATCGGTAACCACTGTTGAAACTGTGGAAATTGATGCTCGACAATCGACGAACTAGAACCATTTTGGTTGATCAATTCGAGTTTTCGATTCTTCCACCACAACAACAACGACGAACCCGAGGCCAAACGTCGTTGAGCTTCGAAATACTTTTTTGTTTTGGAGAAAAAAAAAACCCAAAATATTTAAATTGAATTTATGGAACATTGGGGAAGAGAAGAAGGAATGGGGGGGGGGAAAGAGCATCAATAATATTTCTACCAGAAAATATTAATAATAATAAAAATAACAAGAGATATTCAAATAAATTCTAAAAATTTTAACCCTTTGTCGGGCGCGTCTGATCAGCGACTTAGACTCAGTTTTTTTTTTTTATGTATCTCTAATTGAAACTCTAAATAAAATAGTGAGAAAACAAAAAAAATTTGGTTTGGAAAAAACATTTAGAAATGATCGGTTTATTTTCGCGGGATTCGAAAACCGATCAGGCGCATCCGAATCGTGTCACAAAATTGGTGGCGCACTCGTCGCAAGGTTAATAAACACCAACAGCTGAGAAATAATAAGAAGGGCTTTTTTTTTGGGAAAACCGCGTTTTTTGTTTTGTTTTGTTTTCTTCTGTTGTTCTAGAATCCCGAAAATAATAATAAAATATATTCCATGTCCCGAGAGAAATTCGGGACAAAAACAACAACAACAAAAAAACGGGTAAGTTTTAAAACACAACAAACTTTCAAATTTTCTTGAACAAAAAAAACTCGGGTAAATCTTTTTCTAAAAATAAATTTTTTTTTTTCAACTAGTCTCGGTTGTTTATTTTAAAGTAAAATAAACTAGTAGGACTAGAGGAGCCTAGAAGCTTTCTTTTTCTATTTGAGATCTGATCTTAATCTTAATGAATAATAGAATTTGAACGAAAGCGTGGATCCATGAATCTGGATCCTGTGTTTGAGAACACGGTTTTCTCAAATTATTCATATTTTTTTTTTCTTCTGGTTCTAGGCTCATCCATTGTCGAGTGTTTCTCGAAAAATTTTCGAGAGCTTTGTGTCTCGGTCTTGTTTTAAACCCGTTACAATGATCGTTTATTCATTTTGGTTGAGCCAACCAGAAGAAACAGAAAAAAAAAACTACACCATTTAAAATGCATTTTTCACACGCCTAAACACAGGCACAGGCACACACACACACAGACCGAGATAGAAACACCATTAATGAATATTAATAGGCCTAAAATTGTTTAGATTCATTCTGGCTTAGCAAAGAATTTTCAAACCAGGGTTTTTTCGTTATTTGAAATTCTGGTTAGACACCGAGAGAAGAGTCCGAACAAAATTCCCGTGAATAAAGCGAATCGTTTAATCAATTATTGTTGTTTTTTTTTTTTTGGTGGAGAATCCTCAGAATCCCTTATTATTAAATCCAACTATTAATAATTTTTCTGGATTTTCTGGGTTCCATTTTTCTAGTTTCCATCCATCAAATGGAATAATTGATCGGTGTCATTTTGTTTTTGTTAAATCATAAATCATGTAGAAAACATAGAATAATAGGATAAACACCACCACCACAACATGGTCAAATTAGCCAATTGTTTTGGCCAATGGTCAGTTTTTTTTTTACCATTGTCTCATCATTGTTTCTTCTGAATTTCTTAAAATTGGCTTCTTTATTTCGATCGATTTTTCCTAACCAAATACCCAGCAGCTAGAAATTTTAGGGAAAATTTTTTTCAAAAATAATAAGCCCTGGCTAAGTTGAGCCTAAATTTTTTAAACAGTGTGACAGTGAATGAGAGAGAGAGACGTTGAAGATTTATCGAAAAGTTTAATTCAAAACAAGAGTTTTTTTCTTCTCTCTCTTAAATTCTCCAAATGACAAAATGATTAATCTTTTAGGAGGAAAAATAGAAAATTTTTTCTGCTAGTGTTTAGCTTAAACTGAAACAACAACAACAGCAACCAGAAAATGAGAATCACGATCAAAATCGATTCAGATCATATCTCTTACCATCCGCATCATTTTCTTTTTCTCGATTATCCTCCAAAAAAAAAATTGAAAACAATTCGGATTTTTTTTTTATTCGTTGTTTTTAATGGTGGGTGAGATTATCAATGAATGGATACAACTTCTGAGAGCCTAAAATAAGTCAGTATTCGCTATAGGTTTAGATTGGCTGTTTTTAGGGTTTAGGCTGCTGTCGGAATGATGAATCTATCTATGAGAAGGGAAAAAACGAATTTTTACTTAAATCTTTAGGCTTTGAATTGATTAAAATTCAAAAACAACCAATCTTCCTCTATTTTGATGGCATAATCGTCAGGTTTCTATTAGAGAACCAACACAACACGAGATTAAGAGATGAAGAAGAAGAATTTGCATTCGAAACTCAGGGAACTGATGATGATGATGATTATAATTTACCCGACATTGTTTTACCCGAATTCCCAGTTTTACCCGAGAGAAACTTTCTTTTTTTATTTAATGAATCCGAAAATGAGAAAATCAAATTAACGTTAATTTCTTAGGAGAAACAAGCATTTCATTTTGGATTCTGATTCTGTTGATGAATTATTAACAAACACCATCCCAGGCTATTGTTTGTTTGTTTGTTTGCCTTATTATTATTCCATGTTTTCGGGCATAATAAAACTTTGTCATAAAATTTTAATTTCAACCAAAAATGGGAGCTCTTCTTAGGGTTTCGTGGGCAAGCTTTGTGAATAAGAAAAGTTTGTTTCTTCTTCTTCTTCTTTATCTTCTTGTTTTGAAATTAGTTTCATCATCACCTTTCTGGTGGTAATTTTGAGAAAATCTACAATCTCTGGCTGTCATCAGGCTTGTTTTCCCGGTGTTTCGGGAATGATTCCCGACACCACGGGAAAAAAAAATGTATCTCATACGTTCGTATCTACTGCCTGATTTTTTTTTAGACATTGTGTTCTGAATGTCTCCTCGAGAAATTATGACCACGATACCGAATTGGGTTGAATGTGTTGAAGGGAAAAACCACTTGAACATGATTGCGTGCTGGTGATAAACTTACCAAACTATCCGTTTGTGTGTGTGTGTGAGAGGTCTTTTAGACAATTCAACAATAAAAATGTTGGGGTCGTTTTATCATTTGGTGGTTTTTCTCTACGATCATTTGTTTGACCACTGGTCAACAAAAAAAAAAAAAAAATCGTCGAGTTATTATAAAAGAAATTATCAGTTTTTTTTCTTTTTGCGGCGCTGTTTTTAGTGATTCAAATTTTTTGGTCATAAAAAGGGTTATTTTTATTTTTTAACCCCTGACAGCTAAACATCTAAAAATTTTTTTTATTAAACTGAGAGAATGAAAAGGGTTTTCCATTCTGCAAATCACAAAGAAGTGTTTTGCCTGTCTGATTTTTTTCGGGATGACGCCCGAAAAAAAAAAACGCCGGGTACAATCACGGTCAGTGATTAATATTTCTTAGGAAAAAATCTTTGCCAATAATAATCTGTCCGAATTTATAGGTTTTTCTCTCCGAACAGAAACTCGTGAAATGTCTTAATATTTTATTTCCAAAAAAAAAAAAAAAAAACAATGGAAATTTTTTGATTTACGATGGTGTGGGCCTGGCTTGGTTTGTGGTGGGCACCATCTCAACACACCCCAGAGCCCTTCTTCTTCTCCACCAGCAAACAAAACTAACCCAAGCCAAGACCCAAAACACCAAGAGAAGAATAATTCAGATTCCAAAGGGCTTTGGGTTTTTCAATACCCGATTCCTAAAACAACTTAAAAAAAAGAGATTTATCGAGTTTTTTTTCTGGTTCACATTGCTTCTTTCAAAAATAGATGGATGGATTTGTTGTTTTTTTTTTTTCATTTATTTCTTTTGGAAAATAAGCTTCTTGTAAAAATACTTTTTTTCATAACTTAAGGCTCTTGGTGTGTGTGTGTGTGTGTGTGTGTGGGGAGCCTAGTGTTCATCTAAGAGAGCCTATAGATGATAAGCTGATCAAGTGATTGGGCACATCATCTTTTTATGTATCCCATCGATATAGATTGATCAACTGGAGAGTATATTTTGCATCATTCGACCCGAAAACAAAGCTTTTCATTGCGAAATTTTTTACGTTCTTTTTTTACGACCAGAAGGTTCTTGGCTAAATCAAAGAACCAAAAGTGAAGAGTCATCAATTGTTATCGTATCAAGGGTTCTCTTGTTCGATTGATCGACCATTTTATGCAAACAACTACACACACACAGGGCCCAGGAAAATTCTCTAGGCCCTGTGTGTGTGTGTGTGTGTGTGTGCGAGTTGAGGGTATTTTGAATCAATAAAAAAAAAACTTTTTGAATATTTTTCAGGAATAAAGTAATGGCACTCAAGCACTTAAACAGTAACCCACAAAAACAATCGAATAAATCGTGAATTTTGATTACCAATCAAAATAAAATTATTCAATCACGAACGAATCGAAATTTGAATAATTTCTTCTTCCCAACTTGGTCACTTCTTGATGATGATTGAGTAATAAAACGATATATAGATTATGGTTTAATAATAATAAAAAAAAATGCTGTTCAATTCGACCACTGGTCAAACACAATCGAGAGAAATTGAAAAAGAAAACCACTTAAATTATTCAAACAAACACGTCAAGGCAAGGGAATGATGATGAAGCATACGAATTGAATTCGAATTTTTTTATTCATTCACTTCAATTTGATGGTCAATTTGAATGCCATTTATACATTGGAGGTATTGTGGTGAGAGAAGATTTAATATATTCACACTTAGGGGGTGGAGGTGGTTGGTTGGTCAGTTAACCTGGTTGGCTGGTCAAAGTGATGGTCAAGCTGGTGATGGTGGTGGTGGTGGCAATATAATCAAGGTAATATTAATATAATTTGTCCATCATAAGATGACCAATATGAATGGAAATTAAGAAGAATAATGAGGAAAAATTCTATGCTTCTGCTGGTAGTGGGGGTGGTGGTGGTGGTGGTGGTATATAATTATCAAATATTATTTAATGATGAGAAAAACGTTCTCTCTCTCACTCTCCGCTCAAATGTCCCAACGCACAAACCGCCAAAACAACTCCAACACAGAGTTTCTAAGAATTGTATTGTTTTTTTTTATGTGTGTGTTTGTTTTGAATGGAAATTTCCCAAACACACACACCATTTTTCCATGATGATGATTTCATCAAATCGAAAACATCGATTTAAAAAAAAATAATCGAAATTCTTTATGCCGACAACATCGAATTCTCAGTGAATAGCGAAAAAAAACCCATCATCTATTATTAATCATCATCATCATCGAATATATTTAATGATAATTTGATTGGCACATTTTAAATAACCCACACACTAAATAAGCCACCTTCTTTTTTTTTAGGCTATGGTGATGGCTTAACCAAACCTGTGCTGGCTAGAATGAGAACAAAAAAACAGCTCGCTCGCTCACTCGATCGATCGATCATTCCCCATTTCATTATCCTACAATGCCGTAATAACAATAATTCTGATGAGCATTTTCATACAGAAATCATGAATAAGAAGAATGACCAACCAGGAAAAAAAAAAGTTAATTGATGGATTGGTCAAGAGAAGAAAGATCACCATTCATTCAAAGATGACCAGTGATGATGATGATGAATAAAGATGAAAGAGAGTTATTATTGTTCTTGACCATGTCTGACCACTCAACCACCGCCATAGAGAAAGGTGGTTTATAGTTTTTTTTTTAATTAAAAATTCGTCTTTTCAATGATTTTGTTTTTCTTGGTTGGGGGAGGGGAGGGGGTACAAGAGAAAACGAAAAAGAAGGTGGAAATAGTCATCAGGTAAAAAATTTGTGACTTAACATGTTGGTGACACACTGTGTGACAGGTTTTTTTTTTTCAATCAATTTTTAGAAAGATTGAATGAAAGCACATTTTAACACATTTCAAACAAGACAATATTCTTATTGCTGTGAAAAAATCGGGTTTCTACCCGGTTTCGAGGAGAAACCAAAACCCGATAGTTACCCGAATGAATCGAAAAATCGAGACTAATTTAAAACAACATTCATTTCATTAACAGTTTTCATTAAATTTTTCTCTAAACAACAACAGCAAAGCCATAATGATGATGAGCCTCGATGCCGAAATATTGGAAGAAAAGCTTTGGGAGCCCAAATAGAATTTGTTCGGGCCTAGAATTACCGAATTGATGACCGAAGAAAACGAAAAAAAAATTGACCTCAAACTTTGATTCGATTCAGGTCACCCTTGGAGAGATTGAGTGTTCTGACCTACCACCATCATCTTTTTAAGGCAAGTAAAAAATTTTTTCTTTTTTTCTTTCCTTCTAATCTTCAAAACAATGATAAAGATCTTCGTTCTTTACCCTAAACCCGATAACCCAGATCTAGGTGATGGTGAATGTCTCCATTGTATCCATTTTAAAACTATAGCCACAAGAATAAGAAGATCTAATCTGAAGCAATCATCCTAGAAAAAAAATAGCTAGGTGTTTGTATGACCTAGAAACGCCCTAGATGAATGTGTTCCATTGATTAGAAAATTTATTACAAAAAAATAAAATGATAATAATCGATTATTCAATTAATTGAATTATTTGATTGAAATTTTTAGATTCGATCGGGAATTTTTTGTTCGAATTTTTCTGATCGAATCTAAAATAGACTCACACACACACACACACACCGAGAATGGGTTTTTTTCCCTCTCTCTCTTTATAAATCAATCAATATTCTGAA
The DNA here is from genome assembly GCA_034190945.1 of Octodonta nipae. Taxonomy (NCBI): domain Eukaryota; kingdom Metazoa; phylum Arthropoda; class Insecta; order Coleoptera; family Chrysomelidae; genus Octodonta; species Octodonta nipae. The sequence goes on along the minus strand of JAVLUE010000393.1, from coordinate 41,882 downwards.
GGAATTTCTAATGAAATCAACAATTTTTGATGAAACAATTGACAGCCTATTCAAGCGTTAAATAACGTTTTTTTTAGAAGAAATAAGACTCCAATTTTTGTTTTGTTTTCACACTCTATGTCATTTCAATGGGTTTCAATCCTTCCATTCACCCAAAAATCTAGGTCCCTTGAATTTTTTTTCGGGTAAAACCCAGGATCCGGGCTTAATTAATCAACCCTACTCCTCCTCACGCAAACTAAACTAGAAGAGAGAGAGAGAGAGAACCATTAACACCATTCATACCGATGATATCGTTTTTTGTGAATCCTATTAACCCATTAAAGGAGAGATTCGTTTGTTTTGTTTTTTTCTTGTGTTAAAAGATTATCATCATAGTGTATAAACTTTCCATTATGATAAACCGTTTCAATTGTTTGAATCATAGAATGGCCCAAACCCCAAACCTATCTATGATGATGATGATGATAGATCTATGATGGCGATAATGAATGAATGGGGAGAACTCTAGCTTAGTCGTGAAATCGATTCAAACAACAACAACAAGCCCTGAACAAACTTACATTCGGGCCCTACCATCAAGAGCCCGAATCTTCATTTTAGGCTTCGGGTTTTTCTCTGTTTGCATGCTTTTAGTGCTTTGATTTTTATTTTTTTGGTTGGTTGGTTGGTTATTTATTTGCTTGAGTGCTTCGGAACGGAATCAAATTATTAAAATAATCATCGTCATCATTATATGATCACGGTTTTGATTTTTTTCTTGTTGTTGTTGTTAACGGTTTTCGGGATAATAAACGACGGAAATTTTTGTTCACGCACTGAGAGAAAACAAGCAGAAGGTATTTTACAACACTATTGATACACTATAGATAATGGAGATAATGATTTTTTTCACGTTCCCAAAAGAATTTCATAACTTTATTAGTTTTCTTCTAGGGTTCTAGGTTTCTTTTTTTTCTTTTGAAATCTCCTAGAATTTTTGGTTTTGGTCCTAGAAATCTCCTCTAAAATTGCTTTCTATAGAGGGAAAAAAAACTCTAAGCAATTTGAGCAGTTATCAAGGAGATGAGGAAAAAACCACTCTCTCTGGTGTGATATAAAATCCAAATCAAAAATCGAAATAAATAAATCGAATCGATAATTTCGATTTTTTTTTCGATTTTTTTTTTTGAATGTCCCTGTTCTCCTCTTTGGTCTCTCGTTTTTTTTTTCTGAATCAAGAAGAATGGTGATGATGAATAAATCTTCTCAGAAAATTCATAAATGTATCGAATTCATCAATTATAAATATCGTTGGTTGGTTGGTTGGCTGAATAAAAGGAGATGTTTCCCGAATAATATCGAGCCTGATCGATAACAACAATCATCCTGTAAATATATCGTAAAACAAGCACGTAGGCAAAACAAAACAAAAAAAACCCGGAGAAAAAATTTCCGTTAAACGGGAAATAACATTCATTGTCATTTGATTAATCTCTCTGGAACACTCACAGCAAAGAGCCGTTTCTGTTTTGGGACCCAGTCTTTAATTTTGGGTTCCAATTTTTTTTTTTCTCCTTGGATGATTTCTCGATTGTACAAAAAGAATTTTGGGAATTGTGAAGAATTAGCGAAGAGACACACAAATTATTGATGCAAATTAATTTCGCTTCTTCTAACAAATAGTCCCGATAGTGATGAATGATAAAGGAAAAGAAAAAAATTACGTCTCGTCATTAATGAAGAGACAAAACGGGAATTATTTCCAAAGGAATTTTAGATTCTCGGATTCACATTTGATTTTTTTTCCAACAAAACCCAATGAGAAAGAGCTCTAGAGAAAAAAAAAAGTAAAACTAAATAATTGATGAATTTCATTCAGTGATGATCAAACGGGTCCTAGAATTCTTCAATTAATTTTCTCAAAAGAAATATTTAATTTACTTTCGGGAAATTTACGGGAAAAAAATTTACGGGCGTCATAGAGAGAGAGAATGTTTCTCGGGAATTTCTAATAAACGATGATAAATTGATGTTTCATCAAGCAACTGGCAAATATTTGTTTTGTTGTTTTTCAAAAAAAAATTATAAGCTCAAACAACCCGAAACCCGGTCAACAAAAATTTGTTCCCCGAAACGAAATAACATCAACGAAACGAATCTTTTATTTTAGAAAAGTTTCTGGTTGAAGAAGTTTCTTCTCACACACACACACTCGGTTTTTATTGTTGGTTTTTCTGGTTAAAAACTTTTTTTAAACTGTTTGGCATTTTGTGAAAAAAAAACCCGGTGGATTCAACCAAATAAAAAGCTTATTTAAATAACCCGCTAATTATTACCTGTTAATGATGTAAATTAATCTTGATTTGCTTTGTTTGTTTTGCTATGAAAAGAAACTTTTTTAAAACATTAGACCGGTTTTTTTTTATGAAAAAGGAAAAATCTGATACAGTTCAGGTCACACACACACACGTTAAGCTACGCATTATCGGTCATAATCTTTGAGAAGAAGCTTAACAACCGAGTAACACGAACATCTCCACCTGATCAGGCAGGCAGGCAGCTACGTCGAGATGAGACGATGACGCTTCTTCTACGACATTTCCCATTATTTGGTAATTATAACGTTTTTTTCATCTTGAAAATTCCCGATTTTCGGACACGGCTGGTTCAGTAGTTCGGGAAAAGGTTCAAATAGAACTTGAAATGTGTGTGTGTGTGTGTGTTAGGAATTCGGTAATCAGAAAATCGAATTTTTCTACTAGGAAAAACCTTCGGATTCATTTAAATTCTTTGAAAAGTTTAGTTTTAATGAAATTTTCTCTTTTTTTTTTTGCGTTCGTTTCGTATTTTGATTGAAAATTCGATGAATTATTTAAATGAATGTGTGTTTGTGTGTGTTCAATAAAGTGGAGTTTCGGTTCATCGTTCGTTCGGTTATTCGTTTTGACATTTAATTTGAAAACGAAATCAAAATTCGAATATCACCGAATTTTATAAATACACTCGCACACACACACACACACACACACACACAGAGTCTCTAATTAATACAGTTTTTTAATTTTAAAATTAAATTAAGGTAAAATTTTTGGCCCAAACCACCAAAACCACTTTTCCCAAATTAGTTCCAAAAACAATCAGGGGCAAAAAAAAAATGGAACACAACTCACAACAGAACTGGGAAAAATGGTTCAATAACCGTATGTGTTTTGGGACTATGGGCTGGTGTTTGGCACCAGAGTCTTGTTATCCAACTCTGGGCTGTCTGATTACCAAAAAAAAAATATGCATGAACGAAAAAATCTGGTTCACAGATTCGTGACAACAACCTAAGGACCTAAGAGAAAAATCGGGAAATAAGTGAGAGAGAGAGAGAGAGAGAGAGAGAGAGAGAGATTGGTTAACATTGATTTACATAGATTCAACGTTCAACCAAAAATGCTGACCATTTGTTGGTGGAATAATTTTTATCATTATAAATTCATTTCGAAAAGAGAGAAATTTGAATTTTAAATTTATATCAGATCTGGGAACATGTTTTTACAACTATAATAGGAAACATGAATATTTATAACGTCAATCTTCTCACCATACAGAATCATACACTTCTCTCTCTTATGTTTTCAGTAGCACGGACAGTTTTTGGATTGCAACAGGGTTAAAAAAAGAAAACTTACTTTGAATGGAGCCGAGTTTGTTGTTTCGGATTGGATCCTAGGATTGAATGCCGCCCTGATGGTTGGTTGATTGATTTTGTAGAGCAACGAGAATATGGTGAACCAGATTAGCGAAGCTATCAGCAGATATTTGAAACGAATCAACAATTTTAGCATTGTGTTGTTGGAAGGTTTTTTTTTCTGTTTGTTTGTTTCACTTCACTTCTCCAAAGTTTATGATGGGATGAGGATGGTTCTTTGGTGAGTTTCCATGTTCCCGAATAGAAGAAGTAGAGTTTTATTGGTTCCAATTTAAGTTTTTTTTTAGGAAATTTGGTTGAAAAACAAAAACAATGAAATTGAGTGTTCGAAATGGACTCGAATCCAAGTTTAGATCCGAATGTTGCGGGAAGAACAAAAGTTCAAAAAAGGCTCGGATTCACTAAGATTGAAATTTGGAATGTTTGTATCTTTTAATTTAATCGTAGTTTTTAGAACCGATCATCAAGAATGTTGTTAAAAACTTCTTTTTTCTTATCCATCGATTGATTGATTCATAATTTCTTCATCAGATTCATCAAGCACAAATCATGCAAATGAAAGACTACTTTCAGCTCACATCAAAAATTTTATTAAACAGCCAAACAAGAACAGACTCAGCATATAGAGAATCCTAATCTGTCTTAATGTGTCTGTGTGTGTGTGTGTGTGTGTGTGCGAGCACTTGAAACGATGATGAGACAGGTAGAGATTTGATAAATTTACCTGGGTAACGATGTGCTGACAAACCACAAACACACACACACACACCGATTATTATGATGATGATTTGTACTAGGATGATGATGGAGAAAAAAAAAACCTTGACATGACCACTATTATCTTGGCTGGTTGTTTGTTATTACTATGGAGATCTTACAATTGATGGTTCCATTTGTTTGTTTGCTTGTTTGTTTGTTTGTTTGGCAAGCCATTGAAAACGACAAAATATCAAAAACATCAAATCACACAAAAACGTCACATACACGAACATAATAATTTTGAAATATTCAACAACCAGCCTAAAGTTCTAGGATTACTATTTAATCGTTCGATTATGTGAGCTGAAGCTTTTTTTGAAATTTTTTTATTTAAAAAATCGAAACAATCAAATGAAATGAAATCATCATCATAATGAGCGCACAATGTGGCTTTTTTCTGATTTTATGATCATAATTAATTGGCTTTTGAATTATTTAAAATCGATTAAAGCATAAATATCGTTATTTTTTTGAGAGAGAGAAAAAAAAACATCGAAATCGTTGAATCGTTGAAAGACTGTTGAACGATATCGATGATTTCAGCCCAAAACTCTAGCTTCGTAGAGTTCGATGGCTTTTGACAAGGATTGCGAGCACCGGAGGATTGTTGATTGAAAGAAAGCACAATAGTGATTCGATTAACCGTTTATTTTTTTTAGTTTGACCAACCGTTTAATCGATTCGCTTGAGATGGGTGTTTCGTAGAGTTTTTTTTTCCTAGCGGATTAATTTTAATTATTTGTATTTAACCAACAACAACAAAAAATCTCGAGCCTAACACTTTACTCTGGTTGTTGTTGTTGTTTTTGGTTTGGGAGCCACTAGTTGTTGTTGTTGTCGTTTTTTCTGTAGCTGCCGCTAGTATTCAAATCGATCGGTTCAGCGAAAGAAACGGTTTCTGAAAGTTGTTTCTGGTTTCATTCTTACACGCACCGAACATCGTTCAAAAGGCATCTTTTTAAAAAAGAGAAAAAAACACCCCCCTGTTCTGGCACTTGGGGAACCTTGGATTCATTTCATAGCGCAAACGCCAACTTTGGCTTCCGATTTTGGGCTCCATGCACCTGCACACACACAAACAACCACCACCACCATATAGACACACAAATATCGATGGTGTTGGGCGCCATTCAAAAAACAAAAAAACAGAGCAGCAGAAGCTTTTTTCTGAAAAGAAGAACGATGTTCAGTTTCAACAGGATTCTGAGTTTAATTTAATTTTTTCAGTTTAAAACGGAAAAGCACATACACGGAGAGCAGTTTATGAACTGAAGGATTTCCAATCCAGTTTCAAGAAGAATAATTCTTGGAGACAAAGCGAGCGAGAGAGAGAGAGAGAAAGGGGAGAAGCAGGTCAACGCTGGGCCTTGGGTTGAAAACACTGGTTCTTCTGGTTGTTCACCAAAAAAATTAAACAAAGGAAACACTCACATAAAGACATCCAAACACTATTGAATTCATTGAGTTTTTCCATCATCATCTTCATGGAGATGTGACTTGAATGTCACATCAATGGTTTGATTTCTTCATTTTGAATGGTTTTTTCTCTCTATTTTCTTGCCTTGCCAAAGCGAAGCTTTTACTTCGGAGAAATCACATTCTCTCGAGGAGAAAAAGCTGAGCTGTGTGAAAATGTTGGCCAGCAAGAGTGACACAAGAGAGTGACGGCAACCGACCAAAAAAACAAACGAATGGTTTTTCACTTCACTTCTTCGACATCAAGTTCGCTCAGACTTTGAAGACTAGAAATCATACCCGCTTCTTCTTCTTCTTTTTCTCCGCTACGGGCTTCGAAGCATCAATGTGTTTAGCACTCTCGAAAGCACAAACCGCTTGTTGGTGTGATCGTGAAATGAATGAGAAGAAAGGCTATTCCTTCTCTCTTTACTCAAGTGGTTTGAGGTTAGTAAAGGTTTTTTTCTTTCAGGGTTTCAACCTTTTTAAAGTTCGAATGATGAATCCTCTGTGTGTTTGCTCACTTGCCATGATCACTTAAAGCGACAATCTGTGATTTCACTAAAAGAGAGATTTAAAAACGACTATTTCAACACTTGACACTTGAATCGGATCTTCTCCAAATTTAGAAGAAGGAGAGTGAGAGAACTTGAAAGTTGAATAAGAAACTACTCTTTAGAACAGGATCCATGATTTTTTGGTCAATATGGATACTATTGGATTGTGTGAATGTGAGGATAGTTCTTGACAATTCCTCAAAGAGGTTTATGATTTTTCTTCGTTTCCTCCCTTCCCAAGACAAGCAGTTCGAGCATGAAAAGTTTGAAGCAGAAATTGGTGATTTATGGTGATGATCATTGAATTAAACTGACCAGTCTATTCACTGACCATTGGCAGACCAACCAAGAAGAAACCCACTTCCACCACCAACATCTCCACCCTACGCCAACGATTGTTCAAATTTCGGGAGTGCTCCAGTTTTTGGCTTGTTTGATTATTTTCCCGTCTCTCTCTCTCTCTCTCTGTGTTCGGGTAATAAATTAATATCTACCCGCCAAAAACATAGAATAAATTCTATTTATCTTTTATATTACAATTTATTTAACAACAAATTTACCAAGTCAAGCAAGCGAATGTTCACTCTACAGTGCGTAACACACACTCAAACACACACACAAACACACGCAATAAAAACCGGGTGGTATTCATCTTGAAAAAATTTTTCTCAAAAAATCGAGTGTTCCCGCTGTCCGAACTTCTTCCCGAAGCTCCGTGTGTCCATGTTTTTTCATATATTAAAGCATTTCTGGTCATCTTGGTTTGTTGTTTTTTTGTTTTTTCAGACATTCGTTTATCGAACGTATCGTTAGTAGTCTAGTGGAGATTGGAAAACAACGCCAAACGATACGATTTCATTTTATGAAGTTTTAATTTAGTTTAAATTAGTTTTGATTTGATTATATACTTCAGATGGTTTCTGGTTTCTTTTATGAGAGATGGTTTTTTTCCCTCAGAACATCGCCAGAATCTTTTTTTCAGGATTCTCGATCATAACCCGGGATTGGGAGAAAGTTCCCGACAAAATCGAATAACTGATAATTTCATTATTTTCACAAGTTGAGAAAGAAATAGTTTTAAACATATTTTCTGTTTGAAGTGATAAGAACCCGATTTTTTTTCGATTGTTGTTGGTGTAAAGAACAGAATTCTTTTTCTTTAAAAAAAAAAACTATTATCAAGTATTAATAGTAAGAGGCAGAATAATAATAATAATAAAACAATGGTAAACGAACCAAAAACAACCCGAATAACCGAATTATTTTTTTTCCTACAATTTTGAAACAAAGTTTTCTTTTCGGACTTTGTTTATTTGGAACGTTTTGGACCATGATCCATAATGATGACCATTCTGTATTATGCGTTTGGGTCTGTGAACCAAAAAAAAAAGTGCATCGATTCAAATTTTCTAGGAAAAATCAAATAAACGAACCAAAAGAATTTTGGTTGTCAACACCCGGGTAATATTTTTTTTTTCCCGGAGCCCGAGTTTATTAATTCACAAGTTTTTTTTCTTGGATCGTTCGCTCGGGTTTCTGGTTCTACCATAATCACTCAGAAAAAAAAAATTTAAACTGAATGGTTAAACGGCAAAGACGATTCCAGCAAACAACCAGAAACTGAAATTGAACTGACGTTAGCAGAAAACAATCCGGTTTCTAGGGAAACGTTGGGAGGGAGGAGGCAGCAGCCATCTAGGAACTGATTTTTTGGGTTTCCTTCCTTCTTTGGTTGAAAAAATAAATCACTGATTCAAAGGAAATTTGTTTGTTTAAGATGAGTCAATCAGATAGACACGTTGATAGGGGCATTACATTCGTTAATATGTCGCCAACACGAAAACCTAACCGGTTTTTTCTTTTTTACCCGAAATGATACCCGAAAACGGAGAAAATTAATATGAACGGTATTTATTTTTTTTCAAGACACATTCTAAAAAGCTTCAGGGCTTGAATTCATTTTTTAGCAAAGAAAGCTCAGCTTCTAGTTTATTTTTTCATTTTTTTTTTTTTGAAGCTGGTTGTAAGAATGCTGATTCAATCATGTTGATTATTATTAATTCGTTCAATTTTTCAACAACAACAGCGAAAAAACCTCCAACCGAATCCGGTAAAGGTTGAACCATTTAATCAAAGGGAATATGGATGGTAGGCATCGGGCAAGCAGGCAAGCGAAAAAATTGAATAATATCCCGCTCAACCCGAACAAACAAACAGAAAAAAAACATAAATTACAGGGTAAAACACACACACACGCATCGTTTCGTTGTCCGGCTATCCCGGGCAGAACAACAAGAGAGAGAGAGAACGAGCGAGCTTTCTTCTTCTTGGTGAACCAACCGATGGAAAATTAGTTTTCGTTGGAAAAAAAAACTTTGAACGAAACGATGTCGAATAACCTGTCAAGATTTCGAGCAAGACAGAACAAAGCAACACACGCGTGCGGTGGAGGGTTACCAAGCTCAAGAAGCATGAAATATGAATGTTTATCGAATACCCGTGTTCGGTGTTTGTGTGTGTGTGTGTGTGTGTGTTTAATCACAAAAATTACTAGCCAGAAGAATTTCGGGCAAGCCAAGCAAGCTCGGGCAAGCTCATCCAACCAAAAGTGGTAGCTTACTTTTTCTTCTTCTTTTTTTTCCCCATTTACAGTTCATATCTTATTATAATTTCTTTTAAAGAAACTTTTCTTTCCCGAAAAGATTCTCTTAAAAGAAGAACAAGGTTTTCCACTTTCAATTCATTTCATTTATCAAAAAACATTTTCCAGAAAAAAATTGATCAAAGATTAAATAAAAAAACTGTCGATTCGAAAACCTTTTAGAAAAATAAAAATCGAATCACTTTTCTAATAAATTATTTTTGAAAAGTTGCTTCTTCAAAAAAAAAAAAACCCAAATGTTTTGTCGTTTTCGAAACATTTAGTTTCTAAAACTAAGAAAACTCAATCTTTTAACTTAAATCGAACCAAAAGGTAAATACCAATGTAATTACAAGTTTTTTTTCATTTTAAATTTTTAGTTTCTATTGTTCTCGGTTTCTTTCTTTAATGATTGCTTATGAGTTTTTTTTAAAAAAAAAACAAAAATTTGTCAAAACATTTTGACAATTTATTATTGTTGTTGTTTAGGTGTCAATGATAATGTGACAATAACAATAATGATGATGATGCCTTTTTAACGGTTTCTTATTCTTTAAATGCTTGCTTGCTTGCTCAGGCTGATTGTGCTCTGATTGATTTTGTTTGTTTGTTTGTTCATTGTTCTATTGTTTGCCTAGGTCTTTGAGCCTAAATCAAGCCCTAAATGGAGCGCCTAGTTTTAAGAAAATTTCTTCTTCTTTTTACAAATTAAATTGTTGTTATTTTTTTTCCATTAAAAAAAAAAAAAATTTCTGAAAAATAAGAAGAAGAACCCAAAAGGTTTTGGTTGAATGAGTTCAGAAGCAAGAGAGAAAGAACTTCAATTCAATTATCAAACAGAGAGCACACGAATTTAATAAAGTCATCAATTCGGTTATAGATCGGGTATTTTTGTCGGATTCAAAACCCGCAGAGAGAGAGAGAGAAAGAAAAGTTCGATTTCATTTGATTGAATTGATTTGGCTTGGCTGGTTTGTTGGCTGGTTGGTTGTCTTGCTGTTGAAATTTTCTGTTTCAACAACACAAGACAACAATTTTTCAGAACAGAACCTAAGTTTAAACTAGGCTTTCGCTAGGCTTGGTGACAATTTTAGCAATTCAAAAACCTACCGCTGTTTGATGGCTGTTGTTATTGAATCAACGAAATCACGAACCATAAAAACACGCAAGTTTCTTAAAGATTTGAATAATTTGTGCTAAGTGAACAATAGAATTCTGGTTGCTTCAGTCCCTGAAATTCTAGAACAACTCTTGGAGAAAAAGTTTCCGAAGAAAACGTGAGAAATAACCCGTCAAAAATGGTTTATTCTCGAAAGTTTGAAGAGAACAATCTCTCTCGAAAATCTTGTGTTTTTTTGTTTGCCTATAGTTTTCATCAGTTCGTGGCTTGAAGATGATAATCATTACCTTCAAAAAAAAAAAAAAACGAACAAACAATAATTCTACAAAGGTTATTTTTAAGTTTGGCTTAAATTAAGTTCAATCTCAATTAATTAACTAAGAAATTAATTCAAATAATTCAAACACACAGCCCAACAGCACAATTCTAAAAAGAATAGTTCAACCTAACCAAAACTAAACTAGTTCATCACCAAAAAAAAGATCTTTTCAAGAAGAAGAAGAAAAAAAAGTGAGATCTCTTTACACATCATCGTTCTGGTCGTCCTTGTCCTCGAAGTCTTCGTCGTCATTGTCGTCGCCATTTATTATCATCGTTGGTGTATCTTTAAATTACGACCATGATTAGATGATGATCGTAATGATGATGGAGATCAGTTGATATGATGCATGATCATTGCTAAATGCTTAGCTGAATTAAATTCAATTTAATTTTGAATTGAATTTAAATTGTTATCATTAAGTCGTCGTCTTCAGCCATTCATTCTGTTTCGCTGTTGTTCTCCATGGTGTATTCAAATAATGGAAAAGGCCATTACTTTACGTTTTTCATTGGTTGTTTGTTTGCTTGTTTAGTTAGTTGGTTGGTTGGTTAGCATCAAACTATAGAAACCCTAAAAAAAAACTAGATCACATCAAAGAAATGAGAATAATGTGATGAATTGAAACAACAACAGAAACGCTGAGCTCACGTTTAGCGTAAAAATTCAATGAGATCTAGATTCATTCGTTTGTTTGTTTGTTCGAAGGAAAACTTTGATTCCAAAGTCAAACAAACAAACAAACAAACAAACGGGTAATGAGAGACAGTGGTGCACCAAGGGAAATGTGGCATTCTAGTCATGCATGATGATGATACCCGATATATCTCGGTTCCCGTCTCTCTCTCTCTCTCTCTCTTTGGTCTAGTTTCGTTTCTGTTCTCCCACAAGTCGAGACAGATAGCACTTCTTCATATTATAGCTATGGTTTTTTAGGTTTTTCTTTTAAGAGATAAACTGATTCGATAATGATCTTCTTAACTTGTTAGTTTTTTTCTTCTTCCAACCCTTTCATTTCATCCATCAACTTTGTTTTCTTCAATCAACACACTAAGATGATGTAATGATGTTTTTTATGATCAAGTCACAATGACACACACACGTTGACTGACTAACAGTCAATTGAGACCAGATTCTCCACATTGACTATCATTGACTAACAGAACTACCGTCATATACCATTTGTCACACTGGCCAAGTGAAGTAAACTAAATCATTTTTTTCCATCATCAAGTGAGATGATAGTGTCATTTTTAAGTCATTTCAGGTCATCATCAGTTTTTGGTCATTCTCTCGATCATCATCTTTAAGTAAAAAGAGACAAAACAATGTCATTAAGGTCTCTCTCGTTTGTTCTTTTTCCCCAAAGCGAATCAGAAATTTTACGCTATTTGTTTTGAAAAAAAAAATAACACAGAGTTGTTTTGTTGTGCACAAAATCTAATAAAATTTTTCTTTAAACGACAGTCATCTTTTTATTCAAAACTAATGTTTCATCTTTCGACACTGGAACGGTGGTTCTCAGTTCAATCATACCGCTGTCTTGATGGTAGTATGGCGTCAAATTGGTGTCATCCGAGTGGTGTTCAGGAAAGAGGATTCCGGTCAACACCAGAAGACGACGTTCCTGTAACAGATTCATCTTGAAATTTTTCGGTTGAATTTGGAACTTGCAGAATGGTGAGGCGATGAAACGTTTTAGATCACGGAAAACCACTGCGATCAGCTCGGTTTTGGAATCAAACTGTTTGGCCCATTTGAAGGATTCGTAGATTGGTGGGAGATGATCGTCGACTACGGGAAAACCACCAAAAGTCATTGGATACGGTTTACCAATACCAAGATTCAAGGTTGTCTGCCGATGTTTTCGACGCTGCTCAATACAATGACTGTTATACATACAGGCATCGTACAGATATGTAAATTCGATGGCCATAATCAACGATGCGTAGTAATGCCGTTTGTTTAACGCCAAATCGAATCGGTTCCTGTGCTGGTCCATGCATTGTCTAAAAGCATTCAATGCATACTGCCGTTCATTGCTGTTGTTGTCATCATCTGTTTCATCTTGGTCAAAGTTCTCTGTCTTCTTCTTCAAAGTGTTCAAGTAGAGCTCAATGAAATCGGTGGTGTAGGGACAGGGCGATGCTGGTGAGCTACCACTTCGGACATAGAAACGAAGCATTATCAACATAATGGGAATTTGAGCTGCATATCGTGTCAAACCACATTCGTATTTGTGAAATTCGAAATCACGTTCATAGCAATCACGGCTGCAGAAGACAACATCGGCACAAAACTCACATGGCCAATATAGGAAATCTCTCAACGATCTATCACACCGTGAACAATTATCATAAGTCGAACCAATGTACTTGACGAATGGTCGTTCAAAGTAAACAGTCGAATCTGCTTCAACTGGTTGATTGGGCTTTAAGCGATAAGATTTTTTCGAACCCTCAATTTCTCGAACAATATCGAACTCGGCTTGGATTTTAGTTTTTCTTGAAGAGACATCGCCATCACTCAACAAACAAAACATCGAAAGCTCTTGATTGTGCAATGTTTGTTCTTGGTGAACAATCTTCAATCGATCATCATCCACCATCATCATTTGGCTGGCATCGACGAATTCGTGATCAGCGGTCATGGCGAATTGCATATCAACAGCAGCCGCTTTCTCATCACCCAATTCAAGAAAACATTGAGCCCGTATTAGGTAGAGATTGGCCAACGATTTATAATCTTCTCGGTCATTCAACGGTTGATAGACGATAGCCTTGGCCAATGCTGTGCACGCTGCCGGATAGTTTTCTCGCTCTATCAAACTGGTAGCATTCATCCGATGTTTCTCGCTCATGATAATCGATTTACTAGATTTTTTCAGTGTCTCAATGAAAGCGGCGGAGATTTCTTTTTTCGTTATCTCTAGATGAAATTTTCCCGAAGCCAGGAGAAAGTTCACTATCTGAAAATCTTTTTGCAGCTCTGGTTGGCGGGAATCCAGAATGACATCCATCGCAGCATTGCTTGCCAGCCAATCAACTAAACCAGAAAGATAGCGATCTTTTCGGGCTTGGTGGAGATTCACGATGTTTCCATCTACAATTTGACCGACACCACCATCACTGCTGTTGTTGTAAGATTTGAAAAATTTATTAAATCGCTTATTTGTCGAATAAAATCTATTTTTTTGTTTTGGATCGAATGGTTTCGATCCATGCGGTTCTTGTTTTCGTTGTGTTGCTTGTTGTTTTTGTTGAAACATTCTCGAAACTCTGCTTGATTCTCGAAACTGTTCGACCACAGTTTTTCGTTTTTTTATTTCAAACAGTTTTCGATTTAGAACAAAATTCAATTCAATCAACAAGTATTGAAATTTAGAAGAAAATTTCGAAAATTGTTCGTTTTGTTTCAAACAGACTGTACGTCGCTCGTAGGTTTAATTTTTTTGGGCCCAAAGAAAACTCATAGATTAAAAAGAATTTTAAAACCGAGCAGTGCTTGCCGTTTACACACGCAATTAACCCATTTTTTTTCTATTTCGTCAAAATGACAAGATTTAAAATAAACTTGTTTTTCAACCGAATCTTTCATTTTATCCGAATGGAAAGCTTTCAAAATTATTATCAAAGCGTCCGATTACAAATAGATTACAAATAAATTTGAAAAAAATAAATAACCACTTGACTGAGAATGTTTCAAAAGGTTTTTCTAAAAAGTCATTTTGACGGAATAAAATAAAACAATGGGTTAATTTCTTGTGTAAACCGCAAGTACTGCTTGAATTTAAAATTTTTAATTTATAAAATGGTCAAAAACCATCAAAAAAAGAAAAAAATATGATGCCGGATAAACGCAGAATAAAAGATGCAAAAATTTCAAAATTATTTTCTAAAATTTTCAATTTTTTGCAAATGTTTCTCAAATTTTTTCAAGATTTTAAATTTTTTTTAAAAAAGCTCCATACTCAAAAAAAGTTGTTAAGCACTGTTAATTTTTTGAATGGTTTTTGTCTATTTTAAAAATTTTAAATTCGATGCCTGCTTGCGGTTTGCACAACGCTAAAGTAGTGCCATCTTGAGACCAACAGAAAAAGTATTCAATTTTTTTTATTTTTTTGATGGTTTTTGACCATTTTAAAAATTAAAAATTTTAAAACCGAGCAGTGCTTGCCGCTTACACACGCAATTAACCCATTGTTTTATTTTTTTCCGTCATAATGACTTTTTTGGAAAAACCTTTTGAAACATTCTCAGTCAAGTGGTTATTTATTTGTTTCAAATTTATTTGTAATCTATTTGTAATGAAACGCTTTGATAATAATTTTGAAAGCTTTCATTTGGATAAAATGAAAGATTCGGTTGAAAAACAAGTTTATTGCAAATCTGGTCGTTTTTGACGGAATAGAAAGAAAAATGGGTTAATTGCGTGTGTAAACGGCAAGCACTGCTCGGTTTTAAAATTTTTAATTTTTAAAATGGTCAAAAACCATCAAAAAAATAAAAAAAAATTTTCTATTAATTTCAAATTAATTTTTAAATATTTTTAATGAAAACTAATTTAACATGTTGTTTTCTTTTAGAATTCATTCAAAAGTTCTCGAATAATGATTAGGACTTTATTATATTCCATGAAAAGAGTTCTTTTGAGCTGGCCAATGCAATGAATAATAATGATATAATAACCAAAAAAAAAACCCACTAGTTCCCAAACTTTTCAGAATTTTTCGATTTTTTCAAAATCGCTAAGGCTATAGTCAGCGTTTTTGTGATTTTCCAAAAATTTTCGATTTTTTCAAAAATCGGCAAGGCTTTAGCCAGCGTTTTTGTGATTTTCCAAAAATTT
Organism: Octodonta nipae; assembly: GCA_034190945.1. NCBI lineage: Eukaryota > Metazoa > Arthropoda > Insecta > Coleoptera > Chrysomelidae > Octodonta > Octodonta nipae. The sequence continues at coordinate 26,504 of JAVLUE010000393.1, read as the reverse complement.
TCGATTTTTTCAAAATCGCTAAGGCTATAGTCAGCGTTTTTGTAGTTTTTCAAAAATTTTCGATTTTTTCAAAATCAGCAAGGCTATAGTCGTCGTTTTTGTGATTTTTCAAAAATTTTCGATTTCTGTGATTTCAGAATAAAATTGAATATGACTGGTTCATTATGAAGATGAAATACTCTGGTGAATCTTTCTATCAAAAATTATTTTCTAAAATTTTCAATTTTTTGCAACTGTTTCTCAAATTTTTCCAAGATTTTAAATTTTTTTAAAAAAGCTTCATACTCAAAAAAAGTTGTTAAGCACTGTTAATTTTTTGTCTATTTTAAAAATTTTAAATTCGATGCCTGCTTGCGGTTTGCACAACGCTAAAGTAGTGCCATCTGAGACCAACAGAAAAAGTATTCAATTTTTTTTTTATTTTTTTGATGGTTTTTGACCATTTTAAAATTAAAAATTTTAAAACCGAGCAGTGCTTGCGGTTTACACGAGAAATTAACCCATTGTTTTATTTTTTTCCGTCAAAATGACTTTTTTGGAAAAACCTTTTGAAACATTCTCAGTCAAGTGGTTTTTATTTTTTCAAATTTATTTGTAATCTATTTGTAATGAAACGCTTTGATAATAATTTTGAAAGCTTTTCATTTGGATAAAATGAAAGATTCGGTTGAAAAACAAGTTTATTGTAAATCTGGTCGTTTTGACGGAATAGAAAAAAAAATGGGTAATTGCGTGTGTAAACGGCAAGCACTGCTCGGTTTTAAAATTTTTAATTTTTAAAATGGTCAAAAACCATCAAAAAAATAAAAATTTGAAAAAAGATCGAAAATTTTTGAAATATTTAAAATTGTCTAAATTAATTTTATGCATTGTAGAATTATTATTCAATAAACAGAATTAAAGATTCAATGAGAGATCTAACGACTATAGCCCTTTTCTGTGATTTCAGAATAAAATTGAATATGACCGGTTCATTATGGAACCAAATACTCTGGTGAATCTTTCTATCAAAAATTATTTTCTAAAATTTTCAATTTTTTGCAACTGTTTCTCAAATTTTTTCAAGATTTTAAATTTTTTTTAAAAAAGCTCCATACTCAAAAAAAAGTTGTTAAGCACTGTTAATTTTTTGAATGATTTTTGTCTATTTTAAAAATTTTAAATTCGATGCCTGCTTGCGGTTTGCACAACGCTAAAGTAGTGCCATCTTGAGACCAACAGAAAAAGTATTCAATTTTTTTTTATTTTTTTGATGGTTTTTGACCATTTTAAAAATTAAAAATTTTTAAAACCGAGCAGTGCTTGCTGTTTACACACGCAATTAACCTATTTTTCTTTCTATTCCGTCAAAACGACCAGATTTACAATAAACTTGTTTTTCAACCGAATCTTTCATTTTATCCAAATGAAAAGCTTTCAAAATTATTATCAAAGCGTTTCATTACAAATAGATTACAAATAAATTTGAAAAAAATAAATAACCACTTGACTGAGAATGTTTCAAAAGGTTTTTCCAAAAAAGTCATTTTGACGGAAAAAAATAAAACAATGGGTTAATTTCTCGTGTAAACCGCAAGCACTGCTCGGTTTTAAAATTTTTAATTTTTAAAATGGTCAAAAACCATCAAAAAAATAAAAAAAATTGAATACTTTTTCTGTTGGTCTCAAGATGGCACTACTTTAGCGTTGTGCAAACCGCAAGCAGGCATCGAATTTAAAATTTTTAAAATAGACAAAAATCATTCAAAAAATTAACAGTGCTTAACAACTTTTTTTTGAGTATGGAGCTTTTTTAAAAAAAATTTAAAATCTTGAAAAAATTTGAGAAACAGTTGCAAAAAATTGAAAATTTTAGAAAATAATTTTTGATAGAAAGATTCACCAGAGTATTTGGTTCCATAATGAACCGGTCATATTCAATTTTATTCTGAAATCACAGAAAAGGGCTCGTTAGATCTCTCATTGAATCTTTAATTCTGTTTATTGAATAATAATTCTACAATGCATAAAATTAATTTAGACAATTTTAAATATTTCAAAAATTTTCGATCTTTTTCAAAATTGGCAATGCTATAGTAAGCGTTTTTTTGAATTTTTCAAAATTCAGGATTTCGTATCGTGTTTGTGGTTTAAACTAATAGAAAAGAAGATAAGCCAAATTTGAAAAAATCAACTTTTAGAACAAAAAAATAATTGCTCATCTGATCCAAATTGAAAAATTTCCCAGTTTAAATGCCGAGAACTAGAGTGAAAACAATCGAAAGTTCTCAAGTTCTTCTGGCTCTTAATTACATTGAAAAATAAAAACTTAAAAAAATTTTCAGTGAAAAATATGTTAGCCATGCACAAATCATAAAAGCGATCCAGGATGCGATTTTCCAGAATAGATTAACTTCGGCCATACGAAGACGAGCTTGTTCAATGGTTGCGTCATCTTCATTCAGCAGATAACGTCGTGAGCACAATTACAACAATTGAATGTAATGAAGCCAATCCATTGAATCAATGTCTGCTCTGAAAATTCGTTTGTCTTCACTGTTTAAACACTGAAAAGTTTTGCCAATTTACGATCACAAACTTCCACTGATGATTAACAAAATAAGCGAGAACTTTGCAGGTTCGATGATACCGATCAATGATGTCAACCATGTAAGGCTTTTGACCTATCAACCACAATACTAAATCAAACATGTAGGCAAATAAAAGATGTGATATCAAGCGATGATAACACCTCTCCACTAAAGTATTGGCATTGATAAGATTTCGTGCAAGCAGACGAACCACCTTCATCGATGGATTTTCATAAGCCGAACTACGGTAATGTAAAAATTATGTTCCACGAAATTGAATGATCCTAAAGTAAAGTGAATATTTTTATCCTCTAACAGCGATTTGTTTGTACCACGATGAAAGGCAACAATAATAGTAATAGTACTGCTAGATAGATTGTACTATCGATATTGTGGTAAAAAATTTTTAGATTTACCCTGGAACCGAGAGATTCCCAAGATATCGATATGGTGCCGTGGGAGGGGTTAATCTGTTTTTCACTAATCATACCAAGCTAAATTTTATTCTTTTCGAAAATTTATAAAACCGGTAAGGCCTTTTCATTTTTGAAAAAATCGATGATTTTTGAAAAATCATAAAATCTGTGTAATAACAAAACACAAACAACAGAATTTTTAATTTTTAAAACGAAAAAAATAACAAGAACTAAAGAACTAAAAGAGTCATGTTCACAATGAACGACCACTACTCATAAGAAATAAAAACTAAAAGCCAAAATCATAGAAACGCTGACTATATCTTTGCCATAGAAAATTGAAAAAAAAATTGAAAAAAAACACCATCTAGTCGTTGCCATCTAATTTGGGAAAATATGGAACACTGTTATTAATTTTAATTTCATTTCATTTCAACTCTTTTTCAAGTCAATTTTCGAGAATTGCTCGCTTTTTACCGAGCAAAGCAAAAGAAAATTTCTAAAAAAAAAAAGTTCTAATTAAATTTGTCACTTTTGGAGTTTTTTTTTTCGAACACTCTCAAACCAGAAAAAAATCCTCAGAAAATTGGAAAAAAAGTTTCACAATAGTTCTGATTCCTTGGAGGTTTCTTTTTTCGGTTTGTTTGACTAAGCTGCCACCAGCTGATAACCCTGGTCATCAACAAGAAAAAAAGCAACAAGATAGTTTGAATCGAGCTTTTCCAGTAATCATGATGTTCGATCAGAATAAGCGAATAAAGACTGTATTTTGTTGTGTTTTCTTTTTTAGGTTTCCCGTTCCAAAAGTTTGTAATTGAATTATCTTTAGTATTGGGTTTTAGTGTTTTTTTCTTCTCTGGTTGAGAAAATCGAAACTTTTTAATTTCATCAATCGCTTTTAAATCGAATTTCATTCTCTCTTGCTTCTTTTTTGAAAAGGCCTAGAAAGAAATAATGAAAATTCAAAAAGTTTAAAAAGTTAACTTTTTCGGCTCCGTTCAACGAGAAGGTTTTCAATTGGTTTCCAGAACAGAGAATGAATGAAGTTCTTTGAGATTCTGGATCCTATTTTTTGGTATGTTGTAAGGTATGATTTCGTATTCGCAACGATACCAGCAATTGAACTAGTACATTTCATTTGGAACCTTAAGAACAGAACGGTCCAATCAAATATTCTTGCGGAAAAAAGATTGTGGCCCGCTATGGTTGTTGTATTATTTTATTAACTTTAAAAACGAACATCCTCCAATTACAACAATGAATTTTTGTACTATTGATAAACTATGATTACTTTGTTTGAGAAAACAATGATTTCGAAAAAAAACAAGACGATGATTGAATGAATGAACCAAACGAGAGGAAGATGATGAACAACTTCTTGGTGTGCATTGTCGATATCATGATGGAAGATTGAGATTTGATCATCATTATAATTTGTTCCAACATCACTACTACTACTTGCTATTATTTCAAGCGGTTTGGTTGGTTTGTTCTGGAAAAATGTTACAAAAATGATGGTTTTTTTGTTATTTTTCTCACGAGTACAAATGATAGGAAAAAATAAAATAAATAAACGATTGATGTTTGTGTGTGTATCGAGGGTATTTAGAAAAGATAAATTTTATGGTGTTTCTGGTTCATCAAAATCAGAAACTAAAGAAAAAAAATGATAACTTGAGAATAGAAATTTTTCAAACAATGTTAACGTGATGATAAAAATCTCGAAACAGACGACAAATAAAGTTTTTTTTTAAAAACAGCTGATTTAACCGGTAATTTCTTCAAATTGATGTCGTGTGAAGATGCTTTGAATGAAGATGAAAATGTTTGTTTGTTGGATTGATCGATCAGTTTCTTTTTAGTGGGGAAAAACGTCTTTTTTCTTAAAATGATGATGATTCGACTTATCATGATTCGTACATCAATCGTTGATAATGTGGCTGTATTTCCCAAACAGGCAACAATAATGTAAACTCCAAGGCAGCCAACACCCCAAATTCAGTGTTGAACAAATCTTTACGATTCACACGAAAGCCGGATTCAATTTTCTAAAAAAAAAAGTTTTAGATCAACAAAAACAAATCATGAAACACTAACCTCAATCAGTAGTTTCAGTTCAGCCCCTTTTACATCGTTGAATTTAGCTGAAAGCAACAAACAGGCTCCTGCAACAAGTTTCCGATTCTGTTTGGTGATCAAAGTTTTCAGAATCAATTTCTCGAAATAGACGTAGGCTTGGGCAATGGTCAAAAAATCTAGGTTGCACTGTAAAAGAAAAAGATTTTTAAAAATGTTTACTTCATCAAATCAGTTTCAGACTTCATATCGTGTTATTTTGCACATTTCTTTTTTGATTGATCTTAACTTGCTCAATGTTAAATGAATGTATGGGAAACGTTCACGAAACTTGTCATTCAATTCTTTTTTCAAATCTTGAGGCTTAACATAGTCGATGATCGAAGTCTTGGGAGTGAATCAAAATTTTAAAATTAACTTTATAAAAATAATCTAAACCGCTTACCACAAACGAAGGAAAAGCCAATAGCGTACTATGCTTTCCAGCAATCAACTCTGGATCATCCAGAAGATTGGGATGATAAACAATCTCCTGAAAACAGTTGGGTGTTGCCGTGGCAAAATAAGGCCATTGTATGGCTATTGAATCAACTAAGATAGGTGGTGCCGATTCGGGAGCTACAGGATTCGACGGTGGAGTCAAACAACTGGAAACACTTGATGATGAATCATTTGAAGAAAGCTTGGAGCTTGGTTTGAAAACCATCGATCTTGTGTTAGAGAGTCCATAATTCTCAGAAATATCATGGCTTCGATTCATGACAATCGAATTATTGTAGGCGATTGCTTCAGCAATGCTGTTGGGTTTCAGTTTTCCGCTGGTTGAACTGTTCAATAACCCACTAAATGTAATCTCCTCGTCCATCATATCGAAACCAAGTTGAGTGAGCAAGTTGCATGGCTCACCATCGGTGATGGTTGACAATTGGCGACTACCCGATATGTAACGAGTATTTCGCTTGTTGTTAGCGCATCCAGATGACGACGATATCGGATGATAATACTCTTTGATGTTTGTGGAATCGCCACCACTACCTCTCAAATGGTGATGATGACTTTTTTTAGTGTTTGGTGGTAATGCTGAAAAAATTGAAATAGGTCCTTTGGTTTTAGAAGTGACGAAAACTAATTTTTCTTCTTTAAGAATGTCTTTATTGTACTTGTTGACACAACATGTTTTATCGTGATAAGGCCGATTACAGCTTGGTGATTTACAAGAATTTATTGATGATGTTCGACATGAGCTGAGCGATGTGGTTCGATTTCGATTAAAACTTAAAGATTTGGCTCCTAGTACAAAACAAAAATGTTACAACAAATTTTTTTTGGTTTTTTTTTTTGAGTTCACCTATATTTTCTGTGCTATCAGCAAGAATAGCTTTGTTTTGTGGGAGATAACTTTTTGAGTGATAAGAATTTTCTGATCCACTCAAAGGTTTCAAAATACTTCGTTCATCATTCGATCCAAACGATCGACTCAAGCTAGTTGAGCAGCTTGACATAGAATTTTCTTTGGCATCATCTGCTCGTCGACTACTGTTGGCCCGTAACCTAATCGCATCGGGCAGAGATCCCTCCAACGAAGATGAAGAAACAGAAATAGTCGATGAATAAGACTTGCCCCCATCGTTTTGATCATTTCCAATGTTACTGTTGATATCGGACCATCGATTGATTTCCTTGTTCTCGATGACAGTGGTGGGATGACAAAACTCGTAACCCTGATTGATGTCATTATTTTGCCCACAATCAACCGAATGATCATCAGTATTGTTGATGGTTTGATGTAGGTTCAAATTGAAGATCAAACCAAGATTAGTGTCACGGTGTGAACCATCCAACGAGATATTCGATAAGAACGTAATGGCTGCAAGACGACGTCTAGAATGTTGACGTTTGATTGCGATTGCCATTTCTTGATGATGAATTCTAGTCAAATTTTTTTTTTACTTCTTTCTTTAAAATACACAATCTCTAGAGAAAAGATTAGCAAAAAATTTATAAAATAATCAGATAAAATGATTCCAATGAAAACAAGAAATACTGTTACTTAATAAATTGGATTTAATGTGAAAAATTTATTGTGCCGGCACTTAGATGTTGTTTAAATTCTGAAGAGAAATGTTGATAATTTGATAATTCGATGCAATGAAAGACAACAATAATATTTTTTTTATCCTTAATACTAATAATTATAAAGCACTTGTGAATTTCACGATCATCAGTTGTTGAAACACTGTATGAAACTTTGATTCGAACAACAACAAGAAAAATTAGATGCTTATTATCTGAAAAAAATGTTACAGTTTGGTAAATCCCTTGAAGAAGTACCAAATCGAACAGTGTTTACAATGTTTAGTCATTAAAAACAATTTTGTCACTAAATCAACCACCACCACCGACACTAACAACATCAACATCACGACACACACGAATGATATCAGGTTAATGCAGCCATGATATAAAAAAGTCAATGTTTTAGGACCTTGCAATGAAAGATCACTGTTATCAACAATTAAACTTTCCGCCGATAATGACGTCTTTGTTGATGTCTTATGTTGTTTATTGTTGATACATTTATTTCTCTTGTTATAACAATTCAGAAAACTTATTCGATGAACTTGGAAAAACGATACAAGCGAAAAAATTTGTGGTAGTAAAGAAATCATGATGATAAATTGTAATCAATAAAAGATTTTTTTTCTTCTTTGCTTCTTTTCCTTTCAAAAATTTCTATTTGAATAGATTTTTTTTTTAAAGAAGTCGTCTGTTTATGGAAAATATAGACGATTGGCTTGTGGTGATTATGAATTTGAAAACAAAACAGCTTATATTCAAAATATTCAAGAAGACAATTTTCTTTTGTGCTCAAGATTTATGAAAACACAGCTCAAAAAAAAACAAGGAAACACACAAATACTGTTAATTGAATGAAGGTTTCAAACAAGAGCTCAAGAAGAATAATGAAACGATCTTTTTTTGAACAAACTGAAACCAGAAACTAGATGCGAAAACAAGCCAAACTTTGCTTCAAAAGCTTTCAAATTAATTTTCAGTGTCCAACAAACAAACCAGTAATATACTTAAGGTTTTGAGCAGATTGCCAATACTATTGTTGGTATGATGAAAAAATGTTGAATATCATGAGCCATTTGTTTATTATTCAAGTTAAACACCATCATCATTATCGTTATCATAAATTCAAATCCAACCGAAAATGGTACAAAAAGAAATTATTCAGGATGAATAGGAAAAACAAATTGTAGTTCACATTTTGAAAAATTTTCAATTACTTCGAGACCATCCACTTCAGAACGCTGTTCGACACAATTCAACAAAATCAATACTGGTGAAGGATCAAACAAAATGATTACACTAAATGATTGCCGAAAACTCGCAATCAAACTTGATGAAATTTGTGGAAGCAAATTTGAGAAGATCACACACAGAAAGAAAGAGAGAGGTAAACAAATTTTTTGTGCTGCTTATTAAATACTGTCGAATCAGAATACTGATGTGGTTGTTTTTAATCGGAAATTGGAAAATCGAATAGTTGCCAAACCAACAAACAAACACGATGATGTTATGGAAACGATGAATTCATTTAAAATACTTTGATCAACTAAAAAAGAAAGAAAAAAGAAATTATCATTATCAATGAAATAAAGATGTTATACTTATAAGGATTTGGTCAACAAACAAAGAATGAATAAAAATAATCTTGATTACTAGAAATAAATGGTTGAGGTCGTTTTGATAATTATCCTACCGATTGAAAGGTTAAGCTTAAAAAAATTTTCTATTTGATTATTAATTTTTTATTGGTAATTTTTTAAATTAAAAAAAAATTTTCCAAAGCCTGAGTATAGAGAAAAGTAGCAAGTCATAAATTAGCCAAAGTTCCTACGTGTATTATTTTTAATTTTATTAAATTATTTTTAATCCTGCCACAAAAAAAAGGTTGATTGATGATGAAAAACTTTGAACACATTCAATTTCGAGAATAAATCGAATATAATCTTCTAAATGTCTTGATCGCGAATAGGGAATTTGGGAAATTTTTTTTTCTGATACAACAATAACGATCCAAACATTTAGAAGAAAAAAAGTTAACCGTTTTACGACGATACTAATGAAAACCGAATGTTTGGTTCATAGCCAAGAATCGAGAATCACTTTTATTCAATGTGATTTGGATAATAATTGTTTGGGGAATAGTACAACAACCAGCAAGCACACCGAAAACGAGGATCTCGAAATCGAACGTGACTAAGAATAGTAAATTTTAATGGTGGTGTCAAAAGAGTGTCTCTGGTTAATACTATTTCTGCTGTTGCCGGGGTTATAAATGTGGTTTAAAAATGGCGTCACAAAAAAAATCACCTTTACAGCTACGGGGAGGATAATAAAATCCAACTGTTGTTGCATTCAAAAATAGGATGACCTCGACTACCGAGAATTTATATTTTTTTTTGGCAAAAAATTCAACAACAAAAAGCGAAGTTTGACTTTCTTAGAAATAAAACTTTCTATAAATAAAAAAAAATCTTTAAAAAACGATACCTTTCAACGAAATAACAGCAACAATTAATAACCTCGAGAAATTTGATATTCTTAATCGAAAAAGAGTAAAATAAGGAAATTTGTTTTATAAATAAATCACTTGGCAGTTGATAAAACAATTGTTTTCGATATACCGCAACAAAAAAGATGATGATGAACCTTAAAGCTTACTCTTCACCAGAAAAAAAGAACATTTCATCATCATCGGAAAGCAGCGAGAAAAAAAACTTGTTTAACCAGAAACAACAGACCGAAATTCTTCAAACAAGAATAGCAAAACTTGAAACTTACACGCTTGTTCTTAACCGATAGACTCCCACCGCGACAGCCCGAACAATTTTTTTTTTTGGCAAACAAAGTTTTCGGTGAAAATATTTTCAAAATGCTGCTGCTAGAAATAGAAAACTGTTAATCAAAATCAGTTGATCAAATCAATAATGAAAACTCACAAATGATACACTGTAATGGAAAAGAAATTTGATTAAAGCCAATAAAACAAAGCATCAACATACCAAAACACAGTCACATTCACACACAATAATCAATGGTTGTTGAGGACGTTGAAGTTGTTTGTGTTATTTGAGGTGGTGGATGTGAATATTATAACAACAAGCACTTTTTCTTCGTACAGAGATGGTGGTGGTGGCGGCGTCAGCGGCTGCGAACGAGTCAAATCGAAGAAATCAAAAGGATTTTTTTACTCTAGGGAAGACTCTACGTTGTCGTTGATGACATGCGTGATCCGTGGAGTTTTGATTTTTTTTTTTTGTTTCGTTTTAAGTGAAAAAATTTCGAAACACGAAAGGCAGTGGGAAGAGAAGTGTGATACGATCGATGGATGTTGTTGTTTTATTAAAAGATGTGATTTTAAAAAAATTGCCATGCGCGCATCGTTCATTTAATTCAAGAATTTGTTCCAGAAAATTCTATGGAAAGGACCTTTTTTTTTATTTGATCCGGATTAATTTTTTCGTTCAGTTATTCAGGTTGACATGTGACAAGACAATAGTAAAAAAAAACATAAACAAACAATTTAAACGAAACACTTGAAAGCAATCCGAATCAGTTATTAAATGAAAATGGGAAATTGATATTTGTTTTTCTTATAGTTTGAAATAAATCAAGGTCGAAACTGGAGATTTCTTATCAAAACACATCGATGATAACTCGACTTGTAACAATAAAATCGAACATTTTTGTTTGACAATTGTGTAACGTCCTCTATGGGAAGAGTATTTTGAAATCAATTTCAGTATCAGAGTTTCCCTATTGTATTTTGAAAAGAATAAACAAACCCGAAAAAAATGATTCAAGAATTTAGCGATGAATCAAAGATTGGACATCTTGAAGATGAGGCTTTGAAGAGAAAGCAAAGGCTAGAAGAGATGCGGACCAAACGAAAACAAGCATCCGAAAGTCATGAAAAGTTTGATCAAATGGTTCAGAACAAGATCGCTTTACCAAAGTCAGTGTTCAATAAAGTTTTCATGTTAATTGATAATTTTTCCATTTAGACCCAAATTTCGTAGCTACAATCCAACAGATGAGAATTTAAAAGAAAAAGTTCTACCTAAAGTGAGGCCTGAAGATGTGAAGAGTCAATTGACAGATGAGCTTGACAAAGCCAAATCAAATGAATCGCTTGTTGAAGATATTGTAAGATAATTGATTCTCAAGTCAAAGTTTTAATCAATTTTTAATTTTCTGGAACTATATGATAGGATTTAACGAAACTGGCGCCACGAAAAATTGATTGGGATTTAAAGCGTAACATAGCGAAAAAATTGGATAAGTTGGAAAGAAAAACTCAAATTGCAATAGCTGAATTGATAAGTATGTCACTTTTTTAGTTTGATTAGATTCTCATTCAATTTTTAATCCAAAAAAAAAAAATAGGGGAAAGACTCAAATCCAGTGGAACGGTTGAAGATCTCGATAAAGCAACCGAAGACTTGGAATCAGCCGAAATTAAAAATTCAGAGCTCGAAGCAAATGATGATGACGACGATGATGATACTGAATGATGATGAAATTTTTTTACTTTTTTATCTAGTTGAATAAATTTTTTTCTATTTGACTTTCCAACTTTTTTTGTTCTACTTCATGTTTCCATGATGAAAAACTCGAAAATGATTTTGAAAATTCAAAGTTTATTTATTGATTAGAAAGAATTTGGAGAAAATTTTTGTCGATTTAACTTTGATTAATCGTCAATAGTTTCAGCTTAGAATTTTCAAATTTTTTTTCAGAAAAATTTTTTTCAATAATCGATAGAATTCGTTCATCGTTCAGAAAAAAAGTATTTTTTCAGAGGTCGTCGTGTGGATGTTTTTTTTTTTTTTTTGTTTGAAAATCTTTTTATTTCAAAAACTTTGGAAAATAAAAACATGACCAAAGAAAGTTTTTGGGAAAGTGCCGAAGAGATTAGGTTGATTCAAAAGCGTCGCGCTATACGTCAGCAACTTCAATCAGAATTCAATCGTGCCTATTATAATCCGTACCGATTGTCACAGCATATTGAATTAGTTGGTTCACTTTTTTTGACCGATTTTTACAGAGATTTAATTTTTTGTTTTTTTTCTAGATGGATCCAGCCGTTGCACGGTTCTCTGCCATGAGAGTGTCGATCTATGAAAACTGGAAACCAAATTGGAAATCATTTTGGAAGTATATGGTGTTGACTTATATACCCATTACATTGATGGCCATTCGTATGATTTATTATAAGGTGAGTCAAGTTTGAAGTTTTATTTTCATTCAACTTTAATTCATTTACAGAAAGAGGTAGACGAGGCGTGTCGCACCGGTGAAATTCCATATGAAAAACGTGATTTTAGAAGATTTTGATGAACAAAATAAGATTTTTGATAACCAAACTAGATAGATGTTTTTGTTTTAAATGAACCACAAACATTAAAATAAATTTGAATTCATGAATTTTAAATTTGCTTTTTTTTCTCAATTGAATAATATTCTAATTTAAAAGTGTAGATTTTTAAACCACCCAATTTGACAAAACAATAGAAAAAAATAATAATAAACTAGAAAATTTTAACACATGTAAAAGCCGATGTGAGAAGAAAATCAAATTGAAATACTGTCGAATTAGAATTTTTCATAAATAAAATGAATTCACAAATGAATCCTCTATTTGATTGGAGCATTTTTTAAACGGCCACATTTTATTTGACCATTTTTTGTTATCAAAGCATTCGACTTCCATTCGGCCACACAATACGACGACGTCGATAGATCGGCTTGGATTTTCTCCCAAACTTTTTTTTTTGGATCGATGATGTCGAATGTTAGTGGTTGTTCACTAGTTGGAGATGATATGCTTTCAATAAAAATTTGATCACCGGGTTCGCTGCCTTGTGGTGGTTGCAATAATTCGACTTGTCGACTTTGTAGATCGTCATCTACCGATGCGCACAATATCATACCACTGGACATGATACCACGAATTTTAGCTGGTTTCAAATTACACAACACCACAACCAAACGATCTTGAAGTTCGGTTTCAGAAAAAAATTTTGTGAGGCCCGCCAAAATTGTTCTAGGACCGATTGGATCGCCAACCTCTACTAAAGTAACATAAAGACTATCAGCATCAGGATGCTACAATTTAAAACAAAAAAAAATACAATAAATTTCAGATTCTTCTCAAAAAAGTACAGCAACCTTTTTGACTTCGACCACTTTCCCAACTCTAATGTCGAGAATTTCGGGTGTTGGACCTTCCTGTGACAGTTGACTATTGAGTTTTCCCTCTTATAATAAAAATTTTTTTTTTTTAAAATAATCAACTACTGAATAGTTTTAGAAAATTACTTTTAGGAGTTTTAGGATAAGCTGTATCAGTCAATTTTTTCAAATCTTCTGTTTTGAATTTTTTCCTGATAGGATCGAGCAACTTGTTCAAGTATTTCTCCACACAGGCTTTCAAATCACCAGGATGAAGAGTCTAAATGAGATAAGAACATTGAATGAAATTTTTTTTTGTACAAAAACAAATCACAGAATATACCAAGCTTTGAAAATCATTTTCGATATCTTGATAAGTTTTATAAGTGACGTTACCACCATAAGCCGGTTTCCGTTCTACTACTAGCTCATCGAAAAGAGAAAACAGCACATGTTTGACAAAAGCTAGAATGCCATTTTCTTCAACATTCCCTGGTTCACAAAAGGCTCGTTTGATTTTTCGTTTGATATCTTCAGGTGAATCAAGCAAATCGATTTTTGAATCTTCCTCTGAAGAACTCATTTTTCCTCCTGCCAGTCCAGGAACTATCATAGTAAAAAAAAAAAACTTTTAAATCTATATTTTTGAGAATTTTCCGAACTAACCCATTGGATTCATCAAATGTACTCGTTTGGTGTAACCAAGCATCGGCAAGTATTTCTCTGCGAATGTGAATATTTTCCTCTGATCGATTCCACCAAATTGAGCATCGATTTTCAAGTATTCTTCATCAAGTGCTTGCAGTCCAGGATAGAGAAGTGAGCTGATCATTGGATATTGAACTTGCTTGACTACCTCCGCACCCGCTTTCTTAGCATCATGTTCAGTGAGCATCGAAGATAATCTATAGACATCTAGAGTGAACTCTCGCGATAATTGGTATTCAGTGCCGCAGACAAATTTCAATTTATCCAACGGTACGTTAATAGACTCGAGTAAAGTTTTTATGACTTCTTGATAATATTCGGTACGGTGTTTCAGCAATTCCCAAGGAGCTTTCATATTATCTAAATAGCCATGAAGATCGGCAAACAAAATTGTCACCTCACAGCCGGCTCGAAGAAAATCTGAAATTTTGCACATCGGCACAAAATATGCCACATGAGGCTTCCCAGTAGTGGCCGTACCCCAATACAATTTCAGATCACGTTCTTTGAGAATTTCCTTTAATTTTTCCTCACCAAGAACCTCCTAGAGAATTTAAATTTAAATCTTTTCGAAACAACTTGATTTTAAAAAAACCCACCTGAACATTCCTGGTGATTAATTCGAATTTTTCGTCGACGCTCAGCTGTGCCATTTCAGAGAATCGCTATGCGGCCACGTTTCAAAATGAAAGACAATGATTTTCGTTCGTTCGATTCGAACCAAAAACTATTGAGATGAGTCTTGATAAAAGTTGAAAACAATTTGAATGTTTATTGAATTGACCGATATCTCGGCATCAATTTTTCAGCAAGAGAAGCAAGTTTTTTTTTTTGGTTGAGAAAACGTTTAAGATGCTAAATCAACAATTTTTTTTTTGTCGCCTTAAATCATAATAAATAAAATTTCTTATTTTAACAAGCGATTGATAACAACACCATTGAGCATCATCAGTTTTGATTTTGTTTTTTGAGAAAATCGTCACATGTATGGAGAAGAAAAACGACTTGCTGGCATTAATCGGCTTTCACTCTCTTTCTCTCTCATAAGTGTGTTGTTTGTATGATTGATTGCAATTTTCAGGGTAAAACAACATTAAGCAAGAAGGAGGCAATTTCCAACCAAACAACATGTGTGGAAAAAAAATAGAAAAAGGATTTTTTTTAATGTTTGATTGGCTTCCGATGTGGAAACAGACACCGCGGTAACCACATGTTCTATTACGAAATTTCCTCTGGATCTAATGCAATCGGTTAGGGTTTTTTTTTTGTTGATGATGAACACAATTTATTCTAAATCAAGTAGTCCATGAGAGAATTGGTGAATTTAATTTTTTTTTTAATTTGGAATTTATTTTCAAGTATTCAAAAGATTTTTCAGTTTGAAATCATTGGTAGATGATTCACCAGATTCGATCAGATGTTTTCGGTTGTTGTTGTTGGAAGATTTTTTTCTGATAAACTTTGACTCGTTAAACATGTTGAATTCAGAGAATTTTTTATGATTTTTCTAAATTTCTTGACTCATAGTTAGACGATAGTCTTTGCAGAATCTATTCATCACTTGTCGTTTACGAAGAAGAACGGAAGAAGAAGCATTTTTTGACGTTGATCAGTTCGGCTTTGAAATTTAGATTTTTCATCTCCAAATCATCTGAGGATTTTTCAAGCTAGAATAGCTGACGCGTTGATCATCAAGTTAGACGTTCTGAATTTATTCAATTCTTCCATTGGAGACATTTTCGAATTTTAATTGAATAAAATTTTTTCAAAACAACTTGTTGACATTTTAAAAAAAACATTTGTTTTCTATTTTCAAAAGTTTCTTTCCAACATTGACTCGTCTTCTGGAACGGGCTTGACTTTTTGTTAAATTAGAATTTTTGTGTTAATTTATTAAATATTATCACAAACTACACAGGCAGGTCTCTCAAAATCAACCAAAAAACTCTGCCATCTATTAGTGTAAAAAAAACAAAAAATATTTTAAATTTTATTTATTCATACATGAAGATCCACACAAATTATGGAAAAAAGAATGCTTATTTCCACAAAAAATAGGCTATTTATTGCAATCAAGATGATAATGATCGGAAATCCAAGTTCTTCAATTTTGATGATGAGTAAAATGATCTGAATGATGAACTGATTGAATAATCCACAGTGTTTGGAACCAATGTTTTCACAACGAAAGTCAAAACTCAAGCTGAAAAAAATGAGAGTTTTGCTTCTGAACTTCATCTTATGATTCTATTTAAATTTGATAAAAAAAATTAGATAGTTAAAAAAATCATCAAAAAATGCAAATTATACGAAGGTTGTTCCAGAGTGCAGAGTAATTTTTTTTCAAATGCCACTATGTGACATGATTTGTGTCACTGAGTGGAAAAAATAAATTCAAGTTCAGTTGATTCAACCAGGTTCAGCTTGAAATAAGAGAAATGAATTTTGTTCACATGACAATATGACAGAAAACAGCGCGATAACGATGACAAAATCACAGATCCGATGAGACAATGAAAAAGAATGCTTGTCCAAGTTCTATTTGGATCAAATGATTGTTTCATAATTGAAGTTATATGCTTGGCTCAATGTAATTCATTACCTTACCTTTAACCGTTTGAGAGTGAATCATGGCTAAAGAGATGTAGCTGTTGTAATTAGTTGAGAGTTACTCAAATAATTCAATAATTTTTGATCAAAACATTTTTCCGGGTTGAGTCGAAAAAAAAGTCTTCAAGATGCTTTGACTAGGTTCAATCGATCAGTTACAATATATCCGCTGTTTGATTAATGCAAATTTTAGTTAAAAAATATTTTTTTTACAAATACTATTGATACAAAATGTGGAACATTTTTTGAGTTAGCCATATTTTATAATGCTGGATATATTTTATTTTCATTTATTATTTTAAATTGGTTCTCATTAACACTGAAAGTAAACTTTTATAAACTAGAAGTTGATGTGTAAAACAAATTTTTTTTAGAACACAGAATGTCATCTTGTGGTTTCAAGTTTTTGATAATAGGTTTTTAGGCCCGTTTTGGTCGATTTTGAGAGACCTGACTGTTAATCATCTTGTCCTGAATGTTGATCATCTTTGATACTGGTACTGGTTTTGTTTGGAAAAAGTTGTCTGTTATAAACGAGCCACTCGTGTACCTTGGCTTCTTTCAGTGGAAGTCGTTGTTTTGGTTCCAAAACCAATAAACGAGAAATAAAGTTTTGTGCTTCCATAGAAACATGATTGGGAAATGAGTAGGACAATGATCGAATTTTTCGAAAAGTTTCACTTTGATCGGAGCTTTCGAATGGAGGTTTACCAACTAAAAACTCATAGGTTAACACACCAAGAGTCCATAAATCAAGGGTATGATCATATGTTTTGTTGCTCAATAACTCTGGAGCAAGATAGTCAATCGTGCCACATAATGTTTTACGTTTGGATGAGGGAGCATGAATCGACCAACCAAAATCAGAAAGTTTCACTTCATAATTGAAACCAAGCAAAATGTTCTCCGGTTTTATATCACGATGGATGACTCCATTTTGATGACAGTATTCTAAAGCATCAATCATCTGATCGATATACTGCAGAGAAAAAAAATCCTATTAAAAAGAATGAACAGAAATTATATACTGTGGCCGATTTTGATTCGGAAAACTTCCCGCTCGTTGCAATTGTTTGTAAAGTTCACCACGAGCAGCATATTCCAAAACCAGAAAAATTTGAGTATCATTGAAATAATAATTGTACATTCGTAAAATATTCGGATGCTTGAGGCGAGCTTGAATCTCGATTTCTCTTCTCAATTGATGGCCCATATTATCCTTGGCAAGTTGAGCTGTGTGCAAAACTTTTATGGCCACAATATACTTTTCTTTTTTGGTACGAGCCAGATAAACATGACCAAACTTTCCTTCACCCAAAGGTTTTCCTATCTCAAAAGAATCGGTTATACTGTTGATTCGAGTCATTTTTTTGTTTAGAATTTAAGACGATTTGACTTGTTTGATGAAATGTGAATGTGAACATGGCATTATATATGATTTAAGTTATTTTTTTGAGTCAATGGTAAATGTTGAGGTCAAACCTATCATCCTAAAGATATCATGTTGACCATCACTATTTGATACTTTTCAATGTTGAAAATCAGAGCAACCAAATCAATTTTGCAAACTTTATCACAATAAAACACTTTTAAATCACTTTAAAACAATTAATAAACTTTACAAATTTGATTAATTTCAGATTTCAAGATTGATTTTATTTTAAAATTTTAGACCATTCTCACAAGGGAAGAAAACACAAAAAAATGAAAAAAACAATATTTCAATTTAGCTCCCGACGAAAATCAATAGAATAGTTTGCAGGGATGAAAAAATAAAATAATTCAAAAAAAAACAAATAGCAGCATTTTGAAAATTTTAAACGAAGAAGCAATGGATCGATGGGCCAATGATGGGTTATGAGTATAGAACTTCGCGAATAAACTGTTTAAAAAAAATAATGATTTAAAAAAAACGTTCAAAATTAAATAAAATCAGTAGTTTACTTCGTCTAAAGTGAACGTTGATTCGGCAGCACTTTTCGGGTCCAACGATCGTGAAAGTAGAGAGAATGCTCCGGGGAAGGCACCGGAAAAGGTAGCTGGAAAACCACCTCCAGAAAATGGTGAACGTGATGAGTTTTTCTTTTGATTCCACATCTCGATACATCGTTTCATTTTCAATGCACAAGATATGAAATCATTGAAATAAATTTGGTCTTGTTTGTCGACTGTCTCCTTAGAACGATGACCATAACGGTTGACCAACAAGCGGAGAACTTTTCGATTTACATTGATTCCCACTTCATAGAACGCTTCTTTCAATTCACCAGCACTGATCGTCATGCTTTTGTCTGAATCATGTTTTCTGAAAATTTCCGACCAATTTCTCAGATTTCGCCATAAAATGACAAACTCATCGAACCCAAGTTTACCTAAATAAACCATTAAATAATTGAAAGAAAACTCAATATCGATTCTACCAGAATCATCCGAATCCATTAGAGCAACCATCGATCGGCAAGCTTCCACAGTGAAACCCTCAAACTTGAGTTCTATCAGAAAAAAAGAGATCACATTTAGAAACATGGCCAGCAAGCTATTCTGACCTTTTTTAAAGACATGATTGATGATCTTCTGCAATTCGAAAGAATCGACTTCCATATCTTCTCCTGAAATCGAAATTGATCAAATTTTTCATTAAAAAAATCAAAACTTACCAGCGATTTTGGCGAAGAATTCGTAGGCCGATTTTTCCGCTGGACCTCGCTCTCCAGCCGAATCTTTTTGTGTAGCTGCCTAATAATTTCAAGGAAAAAAAAACCGATTATTTAAAAAAAAAAAAACGTTCTCTGATTTGTTTCTTCATCCAAAGTGCATTAGTTTTCATGCAATCTATTATTATCCATCACGAATCCCAGAAGTGAAAATCAATAGAGATTTAAAGTTATGTTCAATTACATTCAAAGATTAAACTAATGAATCATTCATGCAAGTTCAAGTTCAAAAAAAGTGAAAAAAATGCTTCAAAAAGCCGAAAAGAGCAGATATATTGAGCATGCTATTGTTTTTCTTCTCGTTCCATTATTTAACGTGAAGAATATTTAGATGAAAAATTTTTTTCAATCATCATCGGATGATTGATTGGATTTGAGTGAGAAGAACAAGAAATTTTAAAACAAACAAAGAGATTTTTTTTACAAACCAGGCTCAAAGTTTCGAATTGCTTGGTTTCTGATGATTTATTCATTTGATCGTAACAATCACGAGCCATGTTCAGTATCGACATACATAGGCCTATCCATTGCATCAAATCCATTCCACCACCGGTTTGGTCGCCTTGGTTTTGTCGTCGCCGACGATTACCATCATCGTTGGGATCATCCGGATCCGGTTTATAATCACCAAAAATTTTCTCATCGATCGCTGGTCCATTTAGGATGGCATTCTCATCATATTCATCCTCATTCTAGATTTTTGTTTTTTTTTGTTTGATAGAAATCATGTCGCAAACAAACAATCAATCAATTCAATTCAACATAATATGGAAAAAAAACCAAATCTGCTTTTGTCTTGTTTTGTTTTGCGAATTAGTATTGTTAGATTTGTGGGTGATAATTTTTTCCTTTCAACGACCATTAAAGTGATTTAAATTTGGGTTTAGATTAAAAATTTTTTTTTTTTAATCTTTTAAAAAAATGCTTTTTTTGCAAAGCTGCTTTTTCTTAAAAAATTTTCGTTTTTTTTTTGTTGCCAAAAGCAAACTCTCAACCGGATTGATTTGAAAAAAATCATCATCCGTATGGTTGATAATCAAGAAATTAATGGGGAGAAAAAAAAAACGAAAATACAAACCCCATTCTGTTTGCCTTTGTCGTCTTTATCATCAGTATCGCCTTTCTCGCCATCCTCCTTCTCCTTGACGGCACTGATCTCATCATCATTCTCCATAACATTTTTGGCTGGTTTTTCAGTGAAAAATCTTATGATGAAATCACCTTTTTGGTTTGGCTCAAATGTCGAAGGTATTATACAATAGCGACCTGAGGACGAGAAAAAAAACAATGATTCTTTTTGCTTGGTTGGTTGGTGGGTGATGATACCTGGTTTCAGTCGGAATCGACCATTCACTTCACGAAGATTGATGAAAGATGGAGATCTGGCCACCGAAGCGTTGTAGCGGAAAAAGTTAGTGCTCAAAGTTTGTTGACCGCTTTGTCTATCGAAAAACTTTTTTGAAATTTTTTTTTATCATTTGCTCTCTAGTTACCTTGTTATTCCAAAAGTATTGTCTTTGATTTCGTAGATGGCAAAACCGATGGTCAAATTGTCTAGACCCATTTTCCTTTTGATGCGATGATTTTTTTGCATTAAGGCAACAACACAAGTGCAAAGATTATCGTCGTCATCTTCATCTTGATCAACTAAAGTGATCATGTATTGTGGATTCATATGAAACGTTTCCAAATGATTTCGACAACCACCAGAGCTAACCTGAAATTTTAGAGAAAAATAAATTATTTTTTATAAACTATGCTTTTAGCATTTTCTTACTCCAGGAATCCATTGTCCTTCGAAATAGTTGACCTCCCAGCGTCTTTTGTTTTCTAGGTATTTTTTCAAACATGAAATTCAGAAATACCGGTTTACTCAAATACGAACCGTCATCTAAAGAGTCTGGGGTCAAGTTGGTGATTTCGATGTTGGTGAAATTTTTCTTAAAATCAACGAATGAAATCCAAAACTCGCCATCAGTGTCAAAAGATAACCCGAGTTGTTTTTTCTCAGCGTCTGAAACAATTGTCCACTCTCGAGACCTAGAAAGAAAATTTTCATTGAAATTTAAAAGTCGATAGAGAAAAATTTACTTGTCACTCCAAGCTCCTTTCCATTCGGCTTCGTTTCCCCAAGGATTTCTGACCCGTAACAGTGGTATTTTACCCTGAACTTTAAGATGATCGATTTGAACCAACTTGACCGAAGTGATCGAATAGGCATGTCCTTTAATCAAACCGTTTGATAGAACACTTTCCATTTGAGAAGCGTCAGAAACGCTTATGCTACAGCCATAAACGAGCCTCTTTGATGTGCCTTCAACATGACCGTAAACAAGTTTTGCGGGCATTCTTCGCTTTGAATTTCGTAATGTTCGGTAAGACCACCGGTAAAATCTTCCATAGCTTCGCTTGTTGTACCACCTTTCAACGATTCATATGATCCGTGCAATCTGAAATTCATTGGAAAAAATTATATTATTCAAAATTTAAACTAAACTAGAAGAAATAAACTCACTTGGCATAAGCTTTCTCCAACAAAGCACTCCAAAACTCGTTGACATCTTTCGAGTGCATCATCACTAATTTTCCGTTGACAGTGGGCAAACGATCATCGACCACGACATCGACCCATTTACCATATTGCCAAAACCTAAAGTGAAAAATTCCTGAAACGAGAAATGGAAAAGGTCACGTGGCTGATGAAAAAAATTCACAATCATTCGATAAAACCACTTACCAGCGTATTCAGATTTTTCAAACGATTGGTCAGTGGGAACGACTCTTGTGAAGAGTTTTGAGTTCAACGTCAAATTGGCGACAGCTTTTTTTTCAAATTTTTGAGAAGATAAATTGATTTCAAGTTTTTAAAATAAAAAAACTTATAGCTTACCTGCCAAAAACCAACAATTGCCCAATTCACCTTGGCAAACATCAAAGCGATGTGCGCCTTCGCTAAAAAACAGTGGATTCGAAACAATTTCACTGGGACGAAGCCATTTAAATTTACGACCACCGATGCTTTTGCCGTGCAAATAAAACGATGCATCCGATGCCGAGAAAGCGGGATCTTCAAACAATTGACCCTCTCGTAGGCATTGATCTCGAAGAGAGTGATAATCTTGCGGTGGTCCAGAATAGTTTGAATTGAGGCCACTTTTCTTCTCGCCGAGCTGTCAGAAAAAAATAAAGAGTTTTAATTAGAAAACACAAAAAAAATTTCTATTTGGTGTGTTCATTTGGAAGTTTATTGTTTTTTTGAAAAAAAAACAAAAAAAACGAATTAAGTACTCGAAAAATAGATTCAGGAAACACTTGATGATGAGGCGAGAGAAGATCGAAAAATGGCTTAAACATTACTTCGATCCTCGAAAATTCATACCAAATCTAGAAATTCTATAAAATGGATTTCTTTATTCTTTATAAAAAAAACCTTTCTTAAAACTGATTAGAGAGAAACTTGATTCTAGTATTAAAAAGCAACACCAACTAGATTTGTATAAAAAAAACTGTTTGGAGAAAGTTCATGAAATAATACCAGAAATTGTAAAAAATCCATTAGATAAAAGAACTAAAGGAATGATTGGGTGTGAACATGGGAACGTTGTTGGTTGATTTGTTTTTCTACTCCGTTTTTCAAGGTTCACACCGTAGAACCGAAGAAAATCACGGAACAATCAGAATTGTGTTATCGTGTTCAAAATAATAGCTTTCAAAATAGATTAATATGCACAGGTATAATAATATAATGCGACAAACACTGTTCACCAAACCAATGCCTAAACAATGACAGCAAAAAAAAAAAAAAACTGGTCAACATATTCAATGTATGTCGCCCACATCAAAACCATTGAATGTGGGTTGTTTTTTTTTGGCGTGGTACTACTAGTCTAGGTAGTGGAACAGAATTCACTTGTTTCATTCATTCCTTCAGTTTGATGTTGACGAGTGGATAGTTGAGTTTAAGATACAAACGAATACAAATGAAAGTTTATTACATCTTGAGCAATTATCATTTTCCATAATCAAATTCATTCAAATTTTCATTAATGAAATTATTTAGTGAGAGTATGGCTGTTGGAAAGAGAGTGTGAGTGGTATATTTATTGAATATGACAATGACAATAGGTTTGTGTTGCTATGACTACCCGAATCAAGAAGAAACTGAAGATTGATTTACTATTGTTTTTGGTGCTCGTTCGTTTGTTTTTTTGATTAGTGTTTTCCCTTTTTTTTCAATAATGTCTCATTCTTGATTCGATTTCATTTAACCAGTGAGTTAACAAGTGTCTCTCATTAATTCAACAAACAAGGTGATATGTTGATTGAAATTTTGGATAATGTTCAATGGACAATTTGACAATTTTTTTACTCTCGGTAAAAAGAAACGAAAAAGATGTAAAATGAAAACATTTCAGTTGTTTACCTTGTAATAATAGATGTCGGTTGTTTGCAGATCCATTTGGGAAGTTTTCTTCGTTTACTAAAGAATTACTACTCGAGAGAACTTTTAATCAACAACGATCGAACCAGATACAATGAACAGCTTCGAATACAATTCAAATGAAGAAAAAAATAGTTTTTGAAATTTTTATTTTTATAGAACCATATGGATGGAATGTTGTGGAGAACAAGAAAAAAAAAGCACTAGTTTTCAATAAATTCAACGGCACGTTATACGTTCTTGTGACATTTATGACGTTTATTGGAAAGAAGAAGATGACAATAAAATTGAAGAACCAATTTTAAAAAAAATATCTTCAATACACCAATTAAAAACAAGAAGAGAACTTTGGCTACATGTCAACTTTGGTGAGCATTCAACCAGCCAACCAATATAAGAAGAAAACCAGTCACCACCACCACTCAAGCTATCATGATACACACATGACCAGAGAAGAAAGGCCAGCAATGAAAAGACGAGCACATGCGTTTGTTTACAGTAGTGAAAGTTTCAGTATTCAAGCTTAATACTCAATTTTTTTTTTGCATTGCAAAGTGTTTGAAATTTTGTTTATTCTGGACGATTGGGGCCCATCATTGATGTTTCTATATGGAATTGAAAGTTTTCGTCGTCTTCGTCGTTTAAAACTTTTATTATCAAATTGGAAGCATCACAATATATTATCTGAACAGGAAAAAACTCATCCGCGACATGCTCACCAATCGAAAAAAAAACGTCACACAACAAATTCTTTGATTTGATCTACTGGCGGTTTGCAATCAGAAAAATAGCAAACAACTAAAAAAAAAACTCAAATTTCTCAAAATTTGGTTGAAAGCTGAATGTCACGAATAGAAACAAAATGTATGTGAAATGTTGATAGCACATCATTGATTGAAAAAAAATTCTCATCTAGACAACCACTACACACACACAAAAACCGTTTCGAGGTAACATTGGTAAATTTTTTTTTAAATGAAAACTCTTCCGAAATTCATCGATTGATATATTTCCAGATACAGTCTTTATGGAAAAGCATCATCGTCATGCGTTGTTATTGAAACGCATAATGTTTCTATTGCAAAAACTATTACGGATCATCACTATGGATTAATTGATTTATTTATTATGGTTGCCTTTTATGTGGAGATTATAAAAAAATTTAAGCAGAAGATGATTTAAATTCTCAAAAAAAATGGTGGATTATCATCAGTTTTGTTTAAAAAAAATGGGATAGATTTCGTAAATATTGAGCTTTCTCTCTCTCTCTCTCTCTCTCTGTTTGTTTGTAAAAACAATCAATGTCAATGGCAAACAAGAAGAACGAAAGTTTCTTCAAAAACTTGAGGCTGCCAAGCCGTACGAAATTTTCGTAATTTTGTTTTTCTAATTCCTCTATCTAATGCTATCATAATGTGTGTTGTTATCAATGGTCATCAAACATTGAAAATTTTCTTTTTTAAATTGTTTTCATTTGTTTTTGATAATCAAATTGAAATTTCTAATAAAGGAAGGTCCCGCAAAATTCTTTAGGCTTCAACGAAATGCTTTCAAAAATGTTTCCAATGAAGAAGAAGAAAAGAACAAGTTTTTCTAGTTGTGGCTTTTGTTTCAAATCAAAACAAAAATTCGAGGAAATTTATCGAAGAAAGCTTTTACTTTCGAAACAAAGTTTTTTTTTTTTTGGTTAAGAAAAACCAGAAAACAGCTTATTCAAATCAAAAGTTGGCTTCGCCAAAAAATGTTGGCATTGCTTCGTTTGGAATGGAAAACTTGTTTGCCTTGACTGGACAACAACAAATAAACTGAAACTGGACATTTAATTTGAGTGAAATTCTATTCGTATATCGCCGTTTACTTTCAAACAAGGTTGATGTATTGTGTAGGTGTTTCGTCTTCTTCGTAATCGTCGCCGTCGGATCTAACAGTCACACTAATTCTTTCGAAGTTTTTTGAACTTGATCACTCATCTCTAGAAGAATGGGAAGAACAGATTTATTTTGACCAGTTTCAAGCAATCGTTACAATGTAGTTATGGTTTTTTTTTATGAATACTTTGTTTCAACATGATGATTAATGGAACTGCTCAAAGTTGATACGGGAAAAAAGGCGCCAAATTACATTGTCAAAGTAATTTTGTTTCTTGAAGCTAATTTGGGTAAAATCGCGCGTAATACCAGTAAGCTCGGCAAAAATGTTGTCCTCCCATCAATCAATGATACAAGACAAACAAACAAATTTTTTTTATCATCTTCTTGTTCAAGACGAACATGTTCTAGTAAATGTTCGGTGTGGGTGTGATTTACTGTGGAAGCGAAACACGAATAAGAATACCATCATTTGACAAAGATAATAAATCCTGCTGCCACCTTCGCCATCACCATCATGGCGCGCCATAATATGGGCCAAGTTTTATTTATATGTTTCAACATCTTAAACTATTTAAAAACATCGACCCGTTTATTCTAAAAATAAAATTCTTTCAGTGTGTGTTCCATTTTTTCGGGACATTGGCAATACTGCTAATAATAATAATAATAAAACTCCATTACTCTAGGCATTAGACAAAACAACATTTATTGAAGCCATTCAATGAATAAGCCGTGTTTAGGAGGGTTAACTGTTCAACCGAATATTTATTACAACATAAAACCTTCAAACATCATAGAATCCATTTCATAGGATAAGCCGAAAGAACTCTATCTCGAAATTTAATTTTGAG